>JALPSE010000309.1:0-33799 GCA_030558545.1 Bipolaris gigantea | reverse complement strand
ATGGCTTATGAATAGTCACGTAATAACCCTAGAGTAGACTAGTATATTTTAGCTTTCTAACGCATTAACCCGTTCCGGTATAGCTTCACCCATTATCAAGTAATATTCAATCTAAAACTACAACTTTTTTCATTACTTTTTTTTCGTCACCCCACTGTATTACGTATATAACTAGTACTAGATAATAGATCTTTAGTAGCTATCTATTATATTTCAGAGCTTTTACTACTTACTTATATAGTAGTATAAATACCTCGTACCAGTCAAACAACTATACTATAGTTCTTATATATAGAAACCAGTTTACTATATATACTAGCTATATATGGATTCTCGACCTATAAAGTGGAGCCTGCTTAGAAGATATTTGGCTAGATTACCGTACTGATTTTTATATTTCCTCTAGTTATATGCCTTCTACTATAGATAATTATAGGCGCTATATGTATTCTACTTTAGATACTTCTACTCATTCTTTACTTCTACATAGACTGGCAAATGCGTATAGTCTTGGCATTTCGTGGGTACCTCCAAAACTTCGTCAATATTAGTCTCAATAAACTGATTTAGGGCTCGTTAAAAAGCTAGAGTATCGCTCTATAACCTTTATATATAAATTATTCAGTTATAAAATATAATTATAAAGCTAGAGCTAAAAAGGAGCTAAATTGTGGTTAGGTTAGTTTAGGTTGGGTCACGTTAAAGTAGGGTTGAATATCTCTTTAGATATTAGAGATACGGCTTACTAATGTATAACACAATCGAATGCCCGATTGTTGGCGAGTAAAATGACGTCACGATTGCCCAATCTGGTTTAGTGGGTGATGAGATATTCATGAGAATGTGAATTTCTCGGCGGGTACCATTTGCCAGCTTACTTCTACAGTAGATTAGTTCCTTTTTACTGGCTTTATATAAGTTAATTAATTTAAAGTTATTAAAATCAAGTATATATAAGCTAGTTTTTAAGCATAGTAGTCTTATTAAGGTTCGTAGATAGCTTCCCTATAGATAGTTTATAGCCTACTTAATAAATAAGATATTCTATTTGTACTCTTTATCTTCGTTGATTCATAATATTTTATACTACCTATTGAAGATGTACGTCTCTATTTTTATCTTATATAATAATAGTTACTAGGCTGGAGTTATTTAATTACTATGATAGAAGAGATTTATTCATAATAGACTACAGCTTATCTATATAATAGATCTTAGTCTTCTAGAGTGAAGCTAGTTCTATCTGATATGGATTTTTATGTACACTCCTTAGAAATTTCTATCTTTCTAGTTTACGCTTTTATTCTATCTTGTAGTTTATATATTAGGTCGATTTCGCTATATTTAGTGTTCTACTTTAAAAGATAGGCGTTAACTTAGAGCATTTATCAGATTAGAATTTTTATTTCTATTAGGCTTCTATAATTATAGATGTAGCTTGAATTCAAGAACTACTCATTATAAACATAATTGCTTTTATAGTGTTTTTGATATTTAGAGCTTATAATATAGCTTACTCTTATAGACAGAAAGTATTATAATATCTATGATACAGAAAGAATCGAGGTACTCTAATCGATATATTAATAGAAGAGATTTGTATAATCTTTATCAGAGAAGTGAATTATTTTCAACCATTTTTGTCATAATTATAGAATATTAGTACAGCACTATTAATATTACTATTGATATATCTAGTAGTTCCATCGATTTATAGGTAATAGGTAGTAGCGAAATTACATTAAATATATAAAAACTAGTAGATCTACTGCTATAGAGAGATTATAAACTAATAGCCTCTATTTTGTGTAATTAATCACAATAGGCTATACTAGTAGTAAATCTCTTATATAAACGCTTAAGCTATATCTATTATCATAATCATATTTGTAGAAATAAGCATACTACTTCTATCTAGATAGTCATTTACAACCATTAGATTAATTTTGTTTCAAAATAGTTGTAATCTTATAATAAAGTCTACTATAAGATATGATTATATATATATAGATATTGATAGCAGTTATTAATATCTATACTTTCTATCCTACTAAGATACACTTCTTTGGTATAACTTATTTTTTTATATAAAGTAATAGATATTATTACTTCAACTTAGCTAGCAGTATTTAAATATAATAATCCTATCCGTCGCTTATTATGTTAAGTAATCTAATAGTAGACAGAGATAAGCTACTTAGATTATTATTATATAGAGTGGTTTATTTTTAAATATCCATACTTGATTTCTTGAATTGAGTTTGTCGTTACTATTCATGAAATCATGATCTAAAGGAATAATAACTTATTTTAAGCTTAAAAGTAAATGTATCTTCCCTTATACTACTAATGTAACTTTCTCGTAGAGTCAATCTATCTATCTAATATTGTTCTGGAATCACTAAATTAGTTTTCAAATTTAGTAGTTAGGGAAATATAGATAATACTAGAGATATATCCAAAAATTATATATGTACCGCTAGTATAGAGTCTTAAGTATATATAAGTACTAGCATAATAAGTTCTGTTAATATATAGTAGTTGTCTAGAGCATCTTTTAGTGTATCATTATTATAGTAGAATAAAGTGTTTACTTATATATTATCTTTATTAAAGTAGTGTTATAGGCGTATATTTAGAAATTAAGGCAGTTCTAGTGACTACTATATACACTATTTCAATAGTTTTTATTTCTTTATACAGGATTCAAGATTCTTATAGTCTATGATAACTTTCAATTCTTATATATCTTTAAGTTCTATAATGTATTTTTTTATATGGATAACAACTACTAGTAGTTTCTTCTTATAGATTGGATATTTTACTTTATAAATAGGTAGGTTATAACAGAAGTAAGCTATTATACAAAAAGTTTTATCAAATTCTTAGTGTAATACTACTTCTATTACCTTTTTAAAGAAGTTATATCTAAAATCAAATAATACTTATGTTAAACGTAACTTGAACTTAATCTAGAAAAAAAGCTACCATGAGAGCTATAAAGCTAGAATCTTATCTATACTTCTATTTCAATAGCTTTTCTTTTTTATAAGTTATATAAGTAGTTCTATGAGTTATAAAAAGCTAGAGATTGATCTATTGTAAAAGTTCATAAAGCTTAGAAACTCTTATACTTCTTATATAGTTATTAGTACTTCTTTATCTTAAATCAACTTTATCCTATATGGACCTATAGAGATAATCTTCTCTATTGAGGGAATATATACTAAACATTTTATATATCAAATATCAAACTAATATGTTTATGGTTTAAGCTATAGCTTAATGCTTTAGAGGCGCTTTCATACGCGTTATCTATATTTATAGTATTAATCTAGTAAACTATCTATGGAGATAAGAACAATATCTAAACAAGCTAAAACAAAGTTATTTACAAAGTTGTATAGTAGCTAGTTTATGTATTCTTAAAATAGACTCAATATATTAGTAAGTTTAAAAGATATCACTAGCTGTTTATTCAAACTAAATTATAACCAAAAGGTAGTTATCAATTTTTAACTTTCCATATTATAAATGTTAGGCAAAGCTACTATAATATTCAGCTTAGTATATCATTGAAATTGCTTAACTCAGTTTATTACTTAATAGATAATTAGAGAAGAGTAGCAGTTACTTTAGCTTGTTTTATTGATTACATGATACTTTATATAGAAATATCACTCACTACTAAGCTTTTATTCAAATAGAATAGAGAAGGTAGTAGATGGATTACTAATATAGAAAAATTCTCCATGAAGTAGCTTAGAGAATATCTTTTATAGTAGAACAAACTGATCTCTTAATATACTATAGAGTAGCTTATAACGGATTTTTAGTATTTCTCTATTCTTATTTAGTATTAACTTGATTCAATTGTCTGCTTTAGAGCCTTCGCGAGAAAGTGATTTCTTTTCCTTCTTTTGTATAAATTGTTTAGTATATGATTATAAGTAGATAGCGATTTATGATTTTTCTTCTTTTTTTAATAATAACTATCTTGAGTTGTAATACATTTTTAATATCTTGAAGACTTATAATAAATACTTATATAGCTAACTACTCCTTACTCTATTATATGTAGTATTTTAAGAAAGCTACCTTTTTTGTAAGAGATTTTACTATCTATATAAGTAACTCGATACTTCATACTAATTTTGTATAGTAGTAGAATTAAAGTTATTATCAAGAGTTGTTAGTTACGCTATCTATATCTTTAAGCTAATTTTTACTAGATTTATATTATACTTATATGGTAATATAGTAACCTATATAGTTAGTTACTATTTTATTTAAAAGAAATTGAATATAAACTCTATGATAGATTAGACCAAGCTTTTCTAATTATTTTCTCTTTCTAGTCCAGACAGTTTAATGAGTATATATAGTAAGTTAAGTTTCTAAACTATGATCTAGTCATTCAAGGTATATATAGTATCTATTATCTACTATTGTAGTAGAATTACTACTACTATTAAAAAATCATCTATCAATACTCAGAATATAAATTCTAGTTATTATAAAAAAGTATAACTTAGTTATATAGTCTTCTTAACTTACTTTTATAGCTTAAGCTAGCGTCTTTTAACTAGAGCTCTTCTTGTTTCTTTTCAAAGCTATCACTTTCTATTACCACTAATATAGTTCTTATTTGAGTTACTATAATATTTATATATATTATGACAGTAGTGTTACAGTAATAGACTGCATAGTCTTTATATATATAGTGGAGATACTTATTTAGTTCTATCTGATATCATAATTTTAGCTTTTATATCTTAGTATCCATTTATTATATAAGGGTATAATATATTTATAATAAAAGTCTAGTTTATTATATTACTTACTGAAGTAGATAGGCCTAAATATGATGATACGCTGTATAAGAGATAGTCTACTAGTTTTAGATTTTTCTAAATTATATATATTTTACTGATAAAGCTATTATATACCTTATTAGCTAAAAGCTATTAGCTAACTTTGTAAGTTTATCAAGTAGTTAATTTTTAACGTATAATTAAGAAGCTTAGTTTTACTCTATAGAACTTTAAATAAAATACTTGTAAATAAGAGAGAAACTCTCCCTTTCTTTATATAGTTCAACAGAGGTATCAAAGAGCTTTTTACCTTATTATAAAATTCTAATAGAATCTATTTAGCTAAGCTTATAGAATATTTCATAATAGTTCTATTTACTTATCTATTACTACTATATTATAGTCTTGGAAAGTAGTAAAGATCTATTTTTTTATCTAAGTCATTATATAATATACCTAGTATCTTTCTATAAAGTAAGTAAGATAGTTTCTAAAGAGCTTTATCTATATTTAGATATTCTATTCAATGTATTCTTTATATATTCTCTTATTAAAAACCTTTATATCTAAAAGTCTTACCTTTACTAGGTCGTATATAGTAAGTCTAGTTTTAGGCGTAGATTTATAAGTAGGTAGCTAACTACTACTACTAGCTATTAGTATACTACTAGCTAGTAGCTAATCCTATAATATATAAAAGAGATATTATATTTATTTAAGTTCTATATATATATATTAAGCTTATTAAAGCTCTATCATAGTACAGCTAACATCTTTGTAAAGCTATTTATAATTCGCGAGAAGATCTTCATCTAAAGGTTATATTAAGTACCTTTGGCTGTTAAGCTCTTTATCTTATAGAAACTGCTTAGAGTTTATTATAGCATTATATTTTACTCTTAAATATATATATTGTATCTATAAAGAGTTTTTCATAATTTCTTATCTCATATAAAGAAAAGATTAGAGGTAATCTTTTTTCTTATATTAAGAGGTGATAAGGCCTTTAAATAAGTCTATATTAACTTTTATTATAGAAGAAGAAAGATAAGAAGAGTAAAGTTATTATATAATACTCTTCTCTTTATATCTATACTTCTTTAACTTTTATATATATAGAGTTCTAGTTATGTAGTATAGTATAGGTATATAATACGATTATGTATATTTATCTTATCTTAGCGTAGCTTATTACGTACGTAATATAATCACGTGCGTTCACTCTGTTTAGGCGCAGCCCCTTACAATACCAAGTCTATGCGATCTATACCTAATACTAAACTAACCTTAGTGCAAAGGCCTATCTGTTAGCTAGCCTAATTGCACTCTACAGCGCAGCCTTCTACACTAACCTCTACTCTACTATTAGTGACTTAATCTCTACCTTAACTGTACTCTTAGTAACTCTATCTAACACCTACCTCTACCTATTTACTATCGTACTTATAAAGATAGCGAGATTTCTTTACATATGTTTAGTAATCGCGCTGTTAAAATAAATTACTCGCAGATTTACTTTAGTTGCCAGCCTGCACCACAACGATAGCTCTGCAGGTGCTATTCTAATGAGGAAAGGGGGGTCGTACGCGCAATCGTCTTCGCATCAATCCGGCCATTGCTCGGTGCATTTCTAGTTATTTGCTAAAATAATTACAACAATCCATTCTCACTATTTGTTGTTACATTTTTTTTAACTTACGCTAGTACAGGTGTACATGGTAAGTCGGGATGCGTTCGCAATTCAGATGACTGGCACACTACGCCGGAATACCTCTGATTGCACACAATCAAAGACTCTATCTTCACTTGCAATATCGACAGCTTCAATAGTTCATGTAATTTTCTATTCGAGATTTAAATATGTAGGCCGCGTCCATAGAGAGAGTACAACAGGAGACGTAGCAAAATTACTACATTAACTCGAAATTCAAAGATTCATTCAAACGCCGAAGATTGCTATAGTAATACAATTGAAGCCATGTGATGGATAGAGATATATCCTAAGACTATATTCAGGTGTACACTATTCTCAGTAATTATTTCTATAGAGCAGAGTGTCCTGCTAGGATAAGCTTTGCACTCTTCTATAGTAAATATATCCGCCCAGTAGTCCGAATATTTACTACATTTTTACGATCACTATCAAGGAGAGGCGGTAAGGAAGTAAAGCAGAAACTAACAGTATAAATAAAAACATGTATCCAATTACAGAGTCCTAGCATTTCGCCGTAGATCCTCAGTACCCTGATAAGTCGGTTGGAGAGTGGTCTTCAGAGGTGAAATTAGAGATTCGGCTCGCATTATCAATTGGCTCGTGGTATATGGAAGGACTGTTTTGCAGGAAATAGAGTTAAACAAGACGTGGGTGCGCATGACAAAGACAAAGACATGGTACGAGATTTCGTCGACGGTAAAATATGTAGAGGATTGCGATAAATGCATTTAGCTTTGGATAATAAGGAAACAACGCGGTGGACACAGAAGCATGTCTGTCTGAACGGATACTACGCAAAAGGCGTTTACGGCAAGTCTGAGGATATGATGGGACAGGCGCCTGCTTCCATCAACCTTACTTCTCACCACCGCCATACGGATGAAGAAACACAGTCTATACTGCCGTCTCAAGTCTATCATCAAGGCAAGACTTGAGGCAAGAACCGACACTGAGACTGATAGGCTATGCAAGCACAGGATCGATAAGACACGCTGCCAGACATGGCACGTTCCACAGGCGATTGTGAGACTAGGCCTTGCGGATGCTGGATATTCATGCGGGGGATGTAGATGTTTGAGGCGAGCTGAGTAGAGCTCAGACGAGGTACGCGAATCACACGTGAGTGAAGAAAAGGCAGTCGTCGTAAGTGGTTTTGATGAGATGAATCAATCCTGATTGCGCACTGGTGACAGGACAGCTACTTTGAGATGGATTCAAACATGCAGCGTCGTTTTCTTTCGTCTTCTTCGGTAATTGTAGGCAACGTGGATGGGCCGGGTCCGTACGACATGTCCATGATGGCTGCGTATGAAGACGACCGATGCAGTCTTGGGAGCGCAGGAAGTAACGATGTGCTGGAAGAAGCAGCTATTCCAGCTACTGCTGCACACATGATACGGATGATACCCACCAAGATCCATATCCGTCATTCCCTCGAGTGTCAAGAACGAGGACAAACAAGCATTCTGGGAAGCATATCAGTGTGCGGTGACGGGCGGTTGAGGCCTGACACGTCTCTCGTTGAGGAGGATTCAGTCAAACTTGATCTGCTCTGTCCTCCAGGCGACATCGAGTAAGCGCGAACAAGAACGAGGTTAGTGCGTGTGGCAAGGGTGCATGCATGCACATGGAGCCTGCTTAGGTGTCGCTGATGGTAGCCCGACAGCCATGATGCTGGAACGGATCCTGTCTCTATCTGGGCGGCGGGCGCGTCGTGGCAGCCACAGGAGAGGACAAGTCACAAGACGAGTGGTTTGGCCGAAGAGCTCGCCGACTTGATTACCGTGTACACAGCAGGCGGGCGGGGTCAGACTGCATTCGAGAAGCCTGGCACGTGTCCAGGGAACGGGCATGACAAGGGGACCACGGGAGGGTGCGTGTGCGTGTGCATGTTTGCATTTCGTCGATGGATTTATATGCGTGCGTGGTATCACATGCCCCAGAGTAGATGGGTCGAGGCAGCCCCGGCGCGCACTGCTTACTACACACATGTATACATACAGGTATACACACATGCATACATACATACACACACATACATACATATACATACGTACATACACAATACGTACGCACACGATCCTGAGCTGCACAAGACAAGCCTTCCTGCTGCCCGCGTTGCCCCAAGTCCAGCCTTGGAGCCTGCCCACCTGCTGCCATCTTTCCTGCCATCGAGCGTCAAGCGACTTGGGCTCGTCGCCTCGCACACCCCGCCGTAGCCCCCCGACGTCATCACACCTAGGTCCCATCTTCTCCTCCCAACACCGCCACCCCCCTTGCGTCTGCCCAGAGACATCTTTTTGCCCAAAGAAACGTATTGCTGCTCCTCAAGCCTCGCTTATCTCACCTCCCAACGCCCCTCCCCTCCCCCCGCCACCCCACCCCCTTCTCCACCTACACCTCTCCCCCTCGCCGGCACCCGGTAAACAAGCGCCGTCGCAATCCCTCAAGCTGGCTGGCAACAGGCGCCGGAGCGCCCAGGGCGGCTTGCTCTCGAAGATGTTCGGGAATGCAAAAGACGATGAAGGTGCCGCCATCGATGCTTCTGCACACAACGACGCGCCCAGGCCGGCGGCTGGCTCGACGGCCGACAACGCCGCCTCTGGCACACACGGCGCAAGCAATGGTGCCACTGCTGATCGCAAGGCCAGCGACTCTGCTGCTCCACCCGAGCGGAAACGACGGAGCAGTGGCGTATCGCGTGCCCGCGACATGTTCTCGAGCGCGAAGCAGTCATTGCACATTAGAGGCTCCTCCCCCACCTCGACCTCGTCTGCCCACACCGCCCACATGTCGGAGAAGCCGGCGGCCCAAACTCCAATGCAGAAGCTGGGCAAGTCGGACGCTGCCCTCAGCGTGCCCCAGGGCTCGCTCAACAACTCGGCCGGCGAATCCGCGCCGGGTCCACGTTCTACGTTCCGCGTCGGCGTCACCGAGGACAAGAACAAGAAGTGCAGACGGACCATGGAGGATACACATGCATACCTATACAACTTCCTCAGCACCCCAGCCCCCTCGTACGGCCTGGACAAGCCCCGCACCCTCTCGGACGCGAGCTCGTTCCAGTCGGATCTATCGCAGGCCGTAGTCGAGAGCGATAATGGTTACTTTGCCATCTTTGACGGCCACGCAGGCACTTTTGCTGCCGACTGGTGTGGAAAGAAGCTTCACTTGATCCTGGAAGAGACGATTCGAAAGAATCCCAATACGCCGATACCCGAACTTCTGGACCAGACCTTTACCGTAGTCGACCAGCAGCTGGAGAAGCTTCCTTTGAAGAACAGTGGTTGCACTGCTGTGATTGCCGTTTTGCGATGGGAGGATCGGGTGCCCAACGCACAATCATCCACCGGCTCTGTCCTCTTTGCACCCGCCGCAGTATCGGCTATCAAGCACGCTGGTGAGGGCAGCGAGGCCAAAGACGGTGCTGACGCCCTTGGCTCCGAGCCTGCAGCCGAACAAGTAGAAGCAAAACTACGAAGTGAGGCTACTCGGCAGCGCGTATTGTACACGGCCAACGTCGGCGACGCGCGCATTGTCCTTTGCAGGAATGGCCGAGCCCTTCGCCTTTCGTATGACCACAAAGGCAGTGACGAGAATGAAGGACGTCGTGTTGCCAGCGCTGGTGGTTTGATCCTCAACAACCGCGTCAACGGCGTCCTCGCTGTCACGCGTGCGCTGGGCGATGCATACATGAAGGACCTGGTAACGGGACATCCTTACACCACGGAGACCGTCATTCAGGCTGACCAGGATGAATTCCTCATCCTCGCATGCGACGGTGTAAGTCATGCTCATGTGCACAATGTCTATTCGCTAACACGTGCAGCTCTGGGACGTCTGTTCGGACCAAGAAGCCGTCGATCTCATACGTCAAATCCATGATCCTCAAGAAGCCTCCAAGAAGCTTGTCGATTACGCTCTTGCCCGCTTCTCCACCGACAACCTGTCGTGTATGGTTGTGCGCTTCGACAACAAGGCCCTCCGCCAGCGCAAGAACGAGGCCACGACAAGTCTGGACCAAGAGCAAGCAGCTATCAAGGGCGGCATCACGGAAGCAGACTCGATTGTAGCGCATGCAAGGAAGTCGATTGGCGAACCAGAGACATCGGTCGAGCATGCGGCAAAGGAGATTATCATGGAGGAAACCGAGGCTGAGCCCGGCCCTGAGCTGAGTCTGGAAGCCGCCAAAGCCGCGAGGAGAAACGACGTATAGTCAGGATGAGAAAAGGTCCACTGCATGTAATTCATAGTTTGACGGCTAAGGGAGGCGCCTCATATGCAAGTGGAGAGGCGCATAGCAATGATGAGGAGGTCATGTATAGTTTGTGGGCATGCTTGTGCATCCTTTGCCCTTGGTCTGTATGCATTGTCTAGAGTGTACACCAAGTCTGAGCTGGGTGCTTTAGATCTTGAATGGAGCAAAAAGTCGAGACAGCCTACTTGGGTCACCAAGCCCGTGCTGTAGCACTCGTAGACGTTGGCTTGCCCCGCATGTTTGCGCATGGGCTTTGGAGGAGCACGATACGCTAGTGACGATCGTGCATCGTGGGGCGTCTACCTCCGCCATCTTCCACGGCATTTGAGAAGCCTCGGGCTTTATACGCCTAGTGCCCACGGTATCCTTTCCTCCCCGAACAAAGCACTACTGGGGTTACACGCCCCATGCGGCTCCGAGGAGCATCGCCATAAACTATGTCTGGTCACGACGCGGCGGACTCAGCGACCAACGCCCTCGGCAGCGATGCGCGACCGGCCTTTGTGACACCGCGAGACTTACTCCAGCAATCCCGCGCCCCCTTGCCCCCGAAAGAGCAACCGCGTCAGCTTTCGGCCATCGACCGTGAGCAGCTCGACGGCCTGGTATGGCAACGCTTGTGTGGTGAAGCGGTCATGGGGACAGGCTGACACGACGCCAGAGAACCATTCGAGCTTTTCTCAAAGCGAGGACGAGCTATGACGTGCTCCCTATCAGCTACCGCCTCATCGTGTTCGATACCGCCCTGTTGGTGAAGAAGAGTCTGAATATCCTGAACCAGAATGGTAAGCTTGTCAGACATGGTGTGCAAGACGCATTAGCTGAGAGCCCTGCACAGGCATCGTTTCAGCGCCGCTGTGGGACTCCAAGTCATCCACCTTTGCCGGTCTTCTCACAACATCCGACTACATCAACGTCATCCAGTACTATTGGCAGAATCCAGACGCGCTGGCCCGAGTAGATCAGTTCCGCCTGAATAGCTTGCGAGGTAAGGGAGCCGGGTTCGCCAACCCCAGGCGTGTACTGACGCAAGACAGACATCGAGAAGGCACTCGGCGTCAAGCCCATAGAAACCATTTCTATTCACCCCGACCGTCCTGTATACGAAGCATGTCGTAAGATGCTTGAGTCGCGCGCCCGGCGTATACCAATCGTCGATAGCGATGACGAGACACATAGGACCATGGTCGTTAGTGTCATCACACAATACCGCATATTGAAATTTATCGCGGTGAACGTCAAGGAAACGCAGAAGCTACGCAAGCCGCTGAGGGAGTTGAACGTTGGCACATACACCGATCTCGCAACTGCATCCATGGATACTCCTGTCATGGACGTCATACATATGCTTGTCAAGAAAAACATATCGAGCGTTCCCATTTTGGACAAACAAGGTAAGGAGTTGAAGCGATTCCAGGAATACATGGCTGACAACAGCAGGAACTGTGCTCAACGTGTTTGAAGCTGTGGATGTGATAGCGCTCATCAAGGGCGGTGTATACGACGACCTGAATCTAACGGTCGGCGATGCTTTGTTGAAGCGTTCCGATGTAAGGAACTCACTAGTCCTACCAAAACCGCCCAGCTAATTTTTCCAGGACTTCCCTGGCATCTTCACCTGCTCGCTGAACGACAACATGTCCACAATCTACGACACAATCCGCAGGTCACGCGTGCACCGCTTCGTGGTCATTGACGAGAACAGTAAACTCAAGGGCGTCGTCACATTGAGCGATGTGCTCGAACACACACTGCTTGAAGGCATGGAAGACGAGTAGAACAACGCCGTCCACAGCCAGGTGTCAGGTTTCCATTGGACATCACTGGCACTCGATGAGCAGAAGATGCGACGATGCGACGACTAGATCGCCCGCTGGCGGGGCGAACGATGCTACCAAGTACGTTAGCTGGAGCACAGGAACCAAAACCAGGATCACTGTGGCTCGTCTTGGGAAATGCAGCGAAGATACCTATAGACGAAGAAGAAAGAAATGTGCGGATCAGGACAAAGTGTTGTGACTTTCTTGTATGGCGCAACGGGGATGAGGATGAGGAAGCCAGTGAATTGAATTTGTTTGCGTCTTTGTAGCCAGCCATCCATCTGTCCTCTGCCAAATCCCCACCCTTTTTCTTCTTCTTCTTCTTCTCCCATGTCCACGCAAATCACACGCAGTGATAAAATCCCTCTCTACTTTACTTACTCATCACACCCAATCCCCACACGTCACCCACCCTCCTCGCAACCCCCTCTCCACTCCAGTATGCCCCCGTCACGGTACCCAGCGCCACAAACGGCGCACAATGCTCCCCCGCAACCCACACCCCGCGTTCCGGCATCCCGTGCCTCAGCACCTCGACATCCTCATCGCCCGCCTGCAGTCCAGTCTGGAAATTACAGTAGGAACCCCATCCGGCTAGCTCGTCGTTTGCCCACGCCGTCGCCACCACACCCGCGGGTTTGCACTCCTCGCTGTCCTTTTCGTAGTTTGGTAAGCGAGAGTAGTAGGGCGCGAAGAACTCGGTCAAAATCTCCTCATGTTTTTCTCTAGGGTTCGAGGCGACGAGTGAAGCAATGTGTTGGCTCGTGGGGCCGTAGGTGTAAAAGAGCAAGGTCGGATGCGCAGTTTCCGACGGTAGGGCGGCGAGGTTGACGGCTTCTTGGTTCCAGGCCGATGGGTTTGTGGTGGGCATGTAGGTTGGGCGGAGCCAGTGGGTGAAGCCGGGGTAGTGAGTTGGGGTTATGGTGGAGTCTGAGGAGGGGGAGGAGGGCGAAGGGTTCCAGAAAGCGGTGGGGAAAGTAATGTAAACCTTGTCTAGATGGCCGTATCCGAGGTTTTGGATTGCGAGGTTGAAGCGGGGTGGTAATGCAGGAGTGAAGGCTGTAGTGTTTCTTTTTAACCAGCCGAGGGGGGTGGTTAGGACGACTTGGTCAAAGGTTAGGCTTTTTTTACCTTCGAGCTCGAGAGTGACTGCTGTCTCGCCGTTGGCTTCTTGAGAGATGATGGATTTGACCTTGTGCTCAAAGAGCATGGTGGCATCTTTGAGTGCGGGTTCGGCAATCTTGTCTAGGACTTTAGCGTATGTTGATGCTACAAAGAGGTTTTCGCCGTCGATGCATTCTTCAAGCCAGAAGAACTTGAGACTTTGCGTTTGGATGGGTGAACCGACAAAAGCACCCCACATCTCGGCCATGTCGAGTATAACTCTTCGCTTCTCCTTTGCCTCTTCACCGTTGCCCGGGAACATTTTTACCACCTGCTCCTGGAAGTAGTCGTACAAACTCATTTCCGCCGGTATTGTCGCAGATTCTTGATTGGAGAACTTCATTGCCTGCTCGATGATTGCCCAGACATGGCCACTGCTTTCTGCTGCCTCTTTGTCGGGCATGTGTTTTCCTAAGCTGTCAAAAACCGACTGCCGACCGTCCCAATTCATAGTCGCAGTCTTAGTTTCCTTGGCAAGATCAAGAATTGGATTGTCGTCCGTGCCATGTATCCAGTTTGGCCCACTTGTTGATTAGTTAGTAGGCACATTGTCGCTCACAGCGAGTCACCAAAAGTGTACAAGGCTTACAGATCGACCAAGTGGCCTAGTACATTACTTTGACATAACTGTAGACTGTTCAGCACGCAGACTCGCCCACAGGATTTCAAAAACCACCCACCCGTCCACCAACTCTATTTCTTCCCTCGAGTATAGTCACCTTGACACCTTGTTTCAACAAGATATCCGCACATCTCAGCCCAGCAACACCGGCGCCAACAATGCCAATATGTGGAATCTTGCCCGCCGCTTTCCGAATCATGTTTGGTTCGTCCATGTAGCTCTGCAAATGCGGCGAGCTAGATAAATCTCTCGATATCCGTGTCTCACCCTCGGGTGTTGTCCTATCATTTGTGCTGTCAGCATGCCTGACCGCGTTCTCATTGCCGATATTGCCCATGTTGACGTTGCGTGCTGTATCAAGGCAAAACGACGAGAGGGAGAGAGAGAGGGAACAATTTGAGAGTACCCCTTGAAGATTGGGTTGAGGTTGGAAAAAGGTACAGTGCGGTTCTTGGCCGGTCACTACTATCCACTAGGCGCATGGCCGTTGGCTTACTCGGGAAAATGCAGGGCTCGGAAGGGAAGGTGGGGTTAGATTGCAACGATAGACCGCCGCGTGATAGAAGCCCAGTCGAGTCCAGTCCGATCCGGCCCGTGTTATCGATACAGCGCCAATTCGGTGTGCCCAGGTGGCAAGTGAGGCGTGTGATGAGGCCGAGTGCTGAATGTACAGCAGTCATGCCGTTCATATTGCCGGCGGCCCGCTAGCTTTAGTTGGTGGCACAAGGCCAGACCGTGACTTTGATTGGACCATGCACGCAAGGAAGCTTAGCTTAGCTTAATCCATCGGATTGCTATCTAAAGAAAGCTCATTACAAGAATCGTTCTTGGTAAGTATGGCTGTTATTGCCGTGGTATCAAATCCCATCCTTCATCAAACAGATGCTGCTTTTATCAGCACCTCGCAGTGAAGAGCAGCGGAAAGCATCTGAGCCTATCTGTCCTTGGAGCCAATGTGAAGCTTGTTCTTCATCTTCTCCTTCAAGTGCGACATCTTGCCGCCCTTCTCCTCGTGGCTATCAGACGATAGCGTGCGATCAGTCTCCGTTTCCGCCACGCCTGCCATACCGTCAGCGCCACTCAGAATATGTCTAGTCTTTTGTGTCAACCTACTCTTGGACTCCTTTGGAGAAGCGGAATTTTGTTTGGCAACGTCCTCTTGGTACTTGCTGCTATCCGAAGTCACGCCTGTATTTGTCCATGCTGGAGTTTCACGTTTCTCGGCTTCCTTCTCCGCCTCGGTCTTGTTGAGGCCGGCATCAGCTTCTGAACGCTGAGGCTCGGAGCCAGAGTGAAGACCGGACGAAGCTATCACTGAGTCGGGGGCTGGAGTCTTGGCGGCGGCGTCAGAAGATATGGTGGTAGACGTGTCCGCATCAAGGCCGGGAGTCGCAGGAGTGACATTGCTGGGCGCTGTAGGGCCAGCTCCCGGAGCACCTGAGCGGCTGATGTCATCTAGCGGGGTGTCCTTCCAAATCTTGTCCGTAACGCCAGTGGTCTCTGTTGCGCTCGATGTGGGTTTGTTGCTCAATACAGCAGCGTCAGGAGCGAGGGATGTAATGGGCATGCCGACGTTGGAAGTGTCCTTCTCGGTGGCAGAGTCGACGATAGGGGCAGAGGTAGTTGTCTCAGCTTGGGCTTGGTGGACGGGATCCAGCTTCAAGAAGGCATCTGAACCAGACGTCTTCTCCGCCGCCGCCTCAGTCGTCTTGGCTGTGGAAAGTCAGCACTGCATGAAACGACTGATATGGGGCCTCATCAAAGTCGTGAACTCACTATCGTTGCCGTGGTCAAACGGCTGGCTAACAGTGCCGTTGCCTAATGCTCCCGATACAGGCTCCTTTCCGGCCGTCTCCTTGCTCGACGAGTCGACATAGTCGGTCTTGTCGGCTGTGGCCAGAGGGGTTGCTAAAAGGCAGGTTCAGTACGTGATATACGGTGAGAAGGGAGACTCGCCCAGCTCACCAGCATTGCCCTTGTCGTAGGGGTCGGTTGCAGTTCCAGCGCCCTTCTCGCCCGAGATTGGCTCTTTGCCAGCAGTCTCATTGTTGTGCGTTTGGTCGCCGTAGATGAGCTTGGAAGCTGCTGTAGTAGCAGTAGTAGCAAGGTTGGCAATGGTCTCCATTGTAGCTGCAGCTAGTGGCAGTTGAAATTGTGAAGAGCAAGGTTGTGTATGCGCAAAGCAAAAGCAAAGAGTCTGGAGGGTTTGTGGTCAAATGGACGAGGCCTTGCTTTGCCTATTATCAGGGCGGGCGGGCAGTGACGTAGGTGACGGCGTCTGTCCCAGTTTCCACATTGACCACGGCTGCCCGCGTGTCGCACGAGCACGCGAACCGCCATTGATCAATCTCTCGTGGACGCCCAGCTGTGGCTCCGTCGAGGCGTCTATGTACCCGCACCTTGGTTTTGGCCACCAGCCGTCAATACGCCCATGCATTCATTCATGGTCACGCGGCTGGGCTTGCGTCATAGTACGGGATAGATGGCGAGTACCAGTACGACCAGCATTGCAAACACGTCAAACCGAGACTTGCCTGTTGCGAGGTACCGCCATACGAGGCAGCTGTGATATTGCAACTCTACTACTTTTGTTTCATCAATGAATAGGCAAGATGTTGATATTGCGATTTAGAGACCCAATTAATTTGCTTGGTTAGATGAAGCAGAGCAGAGCGGCCATGAACGGTGCAGTAGCCTTGCAGTGCCTTCAGCCGCGCCCGACTGCCACGCCCATGTATACGCATATGCATGCATGCCTTGCAGCGAATCCTACCAGGCAAAAGTGCGCCTTTGGGAATGACAATGTTCGCAGTTGGCATACCATTAGACCCTCAAAACCCCTTCAACCCAGCGCCCCTCCCGTTCGCAGTCTCCAGCCCACCATGGCTCGTTTGGCGGCACTCTTTATCCCGACACCGCTGTGCGAGACCTGGCCTCCATTTCCATGCAAGGATGGGAGTTTGCTCCATCTTACTATCACTTCTTGCCATCAGTGCTGGACTAGCGGGTGCCGAGTTTACGCTGTTGCTGCTCTTGGTCGGGCGAGCAAAATCTACAATGACTACAGTACCCAAGGTATTGTCGTCGCTCGGCCCATAGGGCCGCCCCGATCGGATCATGAATACCAGACGTTGCTCGTCAAGCACGCCCGTCACGCGCCTCTTGTACCATGCGCCACTCGAGGGATTTGCTGGATTAAGTATGTTGTGCAGATGTTGCGAGCAAGGACAATGCGATGCTCGAGGCGGCCACATGCGAATAGGCCGTTGTCGATAGCGTGCTTGATTGTCCACAAAAGTTGGTTTCGTGCTATACGCAGCCGCAGCCTTTCCCTTGCAGTTGACTATAGCATAATCGTCGAGACCTGTTTCGCGTCGTGATCCTACTCGCAGCCTCAGGCACGGCGGCTTCGAGCCATCATTGCAACATTCTTCATCTTCGACTAGATCGACAAACGTAGTACATGCATAGTTGTAAGCTCTAAATTTTGTTCTGGCGAGCATAAAGGAGCGTGGAGCTGGGCCAGTGCCGCAGTATTCTGGATGTTGGCTCCAGCTGAAGAGATGTGGCGTGGGCTTCCATTGAGGTCTGTTGGATGAGTCTATGACCGGAAGATAAACATCGCCCTCGGGTAGTAACCGTTGATCTGGAATATCCATTGTGTCATTTTCGCCTCCAAACTCCAGACGCGTCACGTAAAATGTGCGCGATTGTCGCGAGGATGCTTCAGCCCATTCTCTCCTAGACTCAACAATCACCATTTCGTCTGTGCTCTCATCGCTCTGTAGTGTAAGATCGGTCCAAGAGTCGTGAATGGGCCCTTGTTTGTGCTGGCGACGATACAGCCGTTCGTCCCTCTCGACACTAGCCGGCAATGGCGAATGAAGTGGGAAGCGAGCAACATGGTAGAAAGAGGTATAATCAATCTCTTCAACCTCAAAGGTGCTTTGATTGGAGACTGCGTAAAAGTGGCCATTGTGTATTTCGAACGCTACGGTAGAGCCAATGTCTGACCCATGAAAGTTGTCCAGTAGTAACCGCTTTGCGCCATCCTGTACCCTGATGCTGTTGTTTAAGCATACGCCGCCAACTTCCCATTTGTGGTGACCATCGCTACCTCTCCCCGTATGTGTACCATAGTAGAGGAAGTCGGCGTTGTGTCTAACGAAAAGCTTCGAGCTTGAAGGAAGCCGCACCATTTGGACCATTCTTTGATCATCAGGACAGTTGCGTGCCGTATTGAGAGCCAGTATGTAACCACCGTCTGATTCATCCTCTTCTTTAAGGTGAATAGCAAGGATTCCGTTAGCATAGTTGAGTAGGTCCACGTCAAATTTCAGAGGCACCGGAAAAGGCGGCCCTAGAATCGGTCGAGCAACCACAGTGAGATCGATGTGAATATCGTGCGGCTGTGAGTGTAGATCCGAGACATGTACTCTCTTGCCTTCAAGTACGCATAGAATTCCCTTCCAGTAGACAAATGCGTTTCCATTGCCCCAAGTGCGTGCCGAGAATGGGTTTGCAGTAGACAAACCATGTCTTCTGTCATAGATTGCTTCCACAGCTTGCTTGTACGTCCACTTTTCTGTCCGTGCTAGTTTTGCTTCTTCCGTAAAAGGAAAATCCTTCTGTCAGCAGCGTCAGCTTTGATCGTAAGCACTGACGTTCCTCACTGCCGTGCTTACTTCGATTATGCTTCTGCAAACTGTCCTTTCGTCCATCAACGCACTCAGCTGTTGACATGTCTGACTGAGATGAACAATGTCTTCAAGACTCAGGTTGGCGGTCACGCAGAACAGAATGTCAAAGGGGAGCTGGTCCAAGATACGATACATAGACCCCGCGTGACGTGTATAGTACAAGGCGCTCAAGAGAAGTCGGTAATTAGAATGGACCTTGTTTATACAACGGAAGAAAGGTGGAGCCCGAGTTCCTGATATCGTGTACTAGAGGGAACTTTGTAATTCGATCAGTCATTTAATCGAGTAGCGAGCGGCTGATCAATGCTTTATTTACACCGGATGAGCCGCACGCGGGCAGGCCATGTATGAGGCAGAGGCTCATGGAACATGGCGCTCCGTCAGGGCAGAGCACCCTGGTAGTAGAAGGCATCCAATCACGATACAAATGCCCACTTTTATCGTTTAGCCACCAGGCTGACAACTTCTGGCAAGTGAACAGATCATGGCGTATTGAAATGAGGCTCTGTGCAATGAAAACCAGGACCAGGTTCAGACCACATACCGGTCAGACTCAACGAGGCCGTGTCCATTGAGTGTTTCTCGTCTGGTCATACATTGCGCAACACATACATATTGGCTTCGCAGAGCTGCATGCTAAGATGAAAAATTACTACCTATGTAACTAGGTCTCTTTTGGATAGTGCACAGGCTAGCTGCTTTTGGTATCGTTTCTTGTTGCCGTACCATGCTTCAACCCCCGCACTTGTGTACAACACAGGCAATCATGATGCATGCCAGACGTACACGGTACTGCTTCCATCGGCATCACCCTCTCTACTTGTAGTATTCGTTGATGTGTCACCTGTGGCCAGCTGCGTCGTGAGCCCGCAAGTATTGGCATGGTACGACCTGCTCAGCCTTGTCTCGCCGACTTCGGCTCAGTAAATAGTTGTCTTCAGCCTGCTCCCACTGCCGGGGTCACGCGTACACATGATGCATCTGATGCGAGGAACGGGTGTTCAATTGCTGAGATCGTGCAGCAGTAGCCTCTCTTGGCCAACATTTCAATGACTCTGATACGTCGCGGACAAGGCGCATTGCAGCCGCTGCAACTAATACAGCAGCGGAACAGCTACGTATCTAGTGGCATGAAAACGGTAAGGCAACCGCTACTAATCCAATACATCGACTCATTGTAAGAAATCAACTTGAGCCTCACGTCTTTTGCCTTGGCAGATCTACGCATAGATGTCAAACACCAGAAGCAAGACAGGCAGTGGAGAGTTGGAAGTGGTAGCAGGTCGCACATGATGAAGTGTGTATACACAATGCTGACATAACCCTTTAGCAAAGACAACGACTATACAAGTGACAAACCTACGACTGTAGACGGTAATATGCTCATTCTCGACAATGTGTCGCGACTTATCAATTCCAATGCGCAATCCGATCGTAACCACCTTCAGCCATACGACGGGCTGTGAGTTATTGTCACTTATGAAGTCTCAGTCTTGGAGAAGTGGATTTTCTTCAGGCTGACCATAGCCGTTCCAACAACAAACGCTATTTGCCTGCTGGATACAGCGCCTTGCATGTTGCGAGCAGTGGGCTTGGTCTTTGGTTTCATGACAATGATGAGGCTTGCGCCTAATAACCTGCAGACAACCGGAGCAACCCGGGTTTGGAAATTTGTACGGAGCGAACATAGCCTTTTCTTGGATTCTCTAAGGAATAGTACCAGATTCGAGCAGCCTTACGTAACGAGACTAAGAAATCTTGAGGATACATGTGTACTACAAACTACTAGTTGGATAGCGGCCAGTTAAGAGGTGGGAAATTGTGCTGACAATGTTCAGGCAGTGCTTGATGTACCATGTTTACAGAGGATACGGACGAAAAGGCCGACACGTCATTTCACGAATGCCTAACGCTATTGCATTGCAGACTATTCACATGGCCTAGACTCTAAGTAACTAGACATTTTACGCACACAATACGAAACAAAGAGTTCCCACTCTCAGCATCAGAGCGCAGAGTGTTTTTTCCTCACATTTGGCTCGCTTCTCTCTTAATACCCATGGCAAACTTCCAATCTGATTCTATTATCTACCACGGAGCTCTCGGTTGGCGACTGGATTCGGCGCCTCTTGAGCTCAAACGCAAGTGCATTTATTCACCGTTCAAATCAGTTGCCCTTCAGTGCGTTTACTTCTAGTCCACTTGCTCAGCCTTTCCTATCATCACCTACCGATCCTTATGTAAAGCCGCCCTTCCTCTAAACGACCTTGGTCGCAGTTAGTCTCGATTCTCCCTATCGTAGCCGAGACATGCTCTTTCCTTGTCAGGGCTAATATTTGGCGGCTGCATATAGCCATAGGAAAATGCAGTCTTATCGCCTCTCAGTAAGAAGAGGCCAGCCGCTCAAAACACGATGTTTTTGCAAAATCTTATTTGGTCTTATGATTACCGTCTTAACATTTTGTTGGAGGCGGTGGCTTCCTCACATGAACTTCGGTGGTGAGTCTCCTGTTGCAGCTAAGACGTGCATTTCCCTTATCGAACTTCATACATAGTGGCTGCACACAGCCACCACATGCGGTCAGCTGCAAGGCTGAGATTCAGCCCCAAGGCTTCAGCTCAGCCTAGTCTTCGCTGCTATATACCGATCAAAGCCAACATTTTCTAGCAATTTTCCCATGTCCATCTACTTACAAACACCTTGGACGGCTACTCTTTGCACCACTACCTAAGATGTCCACCTCGAACCACAAATGGATCCCGTGTGGATCGAATAGAGCTTGTCCCTCTTCGCATGGAGATGAGACACTCGTCAGCCATGCCTCCAAAGCCGATATCTCTAGGCTTTCTGCCCAAGATTATAACTCAGTCCCTACCAGCACTTCTCGTGAGCTAAACGTCTTCAGGGAACTGGTACCTACCCATCAAGAGGCATCAGACGACGACGAGACTTCGTCTGCAGTCTGCGATAGTTGTAGTGTACATAGATAGCCAATCTAAAATTGTTCGTATTGTGATATGAACTTTTGCAATGATTGTTGGGGGAAGCAGGACCCACACAAGCTGGGTCGGAAGGGCCCCGATGGCTTAGCCCATGAGAAGGCCAATCCCACAATCATCCAAAGGCTAAAGGGCATCCTTGTCCCACCCCAAGATTACTACGAGCAGCAAGTTCTGCATTTCCGGGATGAAGATACGACTTGGCTTGGGATTGCGCGTGACAATCACAACAAGTCCATTCTTGATGACCGTGATCGCTACGCTGCTATCCTGGCCGACAGCAATACCGATGAGTACCAGTTCCGATATCCCCAAATCGTCTCCTTTGTAGGACAAACAGGTGCTGGAAAGATTATTCCCATGAAAATGCCGATAGATCAACAAAAGAGGATACACGGCTCGCGTCAATGGGCGTTCCCGTCACCAGTAGTTGGGTCAATGACGAACAGCAACCTATCAACGTCTTGTGATGTTCACCTTTACAGTGATCCAACCACATATCGATCAGAGTATCCCATGCTTTTTGCAGACTGCAAAGGCCTAGAAGGTGGCGAAAACACTCCAACAAGCGCTCAGTATCGCGAGAAGGCGTCACATACTTTCTGAAGAGAAGGTCAAAGGGAAGGAGATGCGCCGGGAGTATCCCAAACTACAAAAGATTTCCAGAGGATTCAATCGCAACTATCTGGAAATCGAATAGACAAACTCGCCAGAAAAGACAAAACGTCAGTGCGCAGTCACAGAGTTGTATCCCCGTTTGCTATACATGTTTTCGAATGTGGTTGTATTTGACTTGCGAAATGAGAAGTAATTTCTCAAAGTACACACCTCATTGCTCCAACGCGTTATTCTTCGTCGCACCTTCTTTGGGTCTTTATCCGCTCGCTTCAGTTGTTTTTGTTTTCTAAATCCAACTCGAAATCGCAGGACATTTGGACCTACGGTGCTCACACTGTTAATCAAATAGGCAAGATCGCCCATTAAAAAGTCAGTCAACCAACCCATCCTGCCTCACGCCATCATTGCTCTCAACGCGGCAAGTACCAAAGTCGACCATAGTGCTTGGGACCCTGAACATGCAACGAAATCGCTTCTAGCTCATGTCGCCGGTGCAGTCGATCAAGACCCGGCTTTGAAAGAGCTAAAAGAATACTGGGTCAGGAAGGGTAGAAACATGCACACCGGAAGGATCTTCTTTTGTGCTACTTTTCCTCGATCGCTGTTGAGCAGATACCTAGGGATGGCCGTTGTATGATGACCGACGAACAGATCCAAAAACTTCACGATACGTTGTCGAAGCGATGCAGAGAGTCGTTCAACATGAAACGTACGTCTCCCATGCTTTTCAATTCTGACTCTTCGAATGTATATCTGCATTCCGCATTCGACCATTTTCCAGATGACTTGAACAAAGCGTTTGATTTCATCAACGCCTCGTTCCAGATCAACCCCATTCCTTTGGATTTTGGAGGTAATGTTCTCAAGCTGGCTGTTGCTACGAAAGCTCGGTACGATGATCCCGCGAAGATTTCGGAGGAATTGAGCTTTCTGGTAGCTTCGTGTATTGGTCTGGACTGTGTTCGACAAGACTTCAAAGGCACGTGTTGTAACCCACTCGAGTCACTCTTTACACTCTTTTCCTCTCAATCCCAAATTCACAGTTTATCAACACGTCAGATCGTTAGGTCCAGCAGACCGAAATCCCGAAAAAAAAAATACCTCTCTCATTGTAATGCAGCACTGAAAGACGTTTGTGCGTTCTACTGACCATGCACATTCAGCTATAGGCACCGCGGCCGCTGTGTAAATGTGAAGGCGCTTCATAGCAAGGGGCACCAGAACAAAAAAGGGCGACATCATTGGCGCTGGTTCCTATGAGTCCTACGTTATGTTTAGTGGCTTCTCCAAAGACTGGGGTCGCCATTTGCAGAAGCACGTGGCACAATTTTAAATTGAGCTCAGTTCCCAGCTCATGGAAACCCCTTCTACGAGTGAGGTGGATATAACCACACGACTCCACCACGCCAACATGACATTCCACAGGCGTCAAGGTGGCGCAAAAAATTTTGTCCGTCATTTGACTTGCTACTGTTACCTTTGAGAACTGGCCGAGCATCCTCTACCTTGCCGACATGTGCTAACACTCCTACGCAATGTCTTCTTGTCCACCCCATGACTACGAAACCGTCTTAGCGAGGTGAGTCGAGTTCGAGTTTGGAGACTTTGATGTAGCTTCTTGCTGCAGGGTATATAGATCTGGTTCCTTTTCGAAAGAGGGTAATTACCATGATATAGATGTCGTATGTGACTTTTGTTCGTCTTGAACTGCTCCTATGGGCAAGAAATGATGTGACAACGCATGAACTGAGCCTTGGGCTAAGCTGATTGGCGCTGAATGTGATGGGGGGGAGACATGTGCGATACGTGGTTGAAAGAATTCTTATTTGCAAGAGGAGAAGGAGGAGGAGGAGCCAAGTAGCAACCTCTCCAATGCCTAGTGAATCCCTCTTGCAATACCCAAATGCCATGGTATCCCCTTCTCTTACTGTAACATAGCATCGTAGCAACATGTGAATTGGATATCGTGGTCATAATGCTGTGGGCGTGACAAAATGCACATGTCATAACGATTTCCGTCAACAGGGTCAGGGAAGCCCACGCAACCCCCACTCCCATACACGAAGAGGTAAGGTAGGGATTAGACATGACAGCCTAACTTTCCTTTTTCTCTCAATCGCCAACAACTCATGCCCAATCACCTGGGCAGCACAGAAGCCAAATAAAATATATCATGGGGGGTATCAATCACCTCAATCTTCCGACGCCGCTCTTTCCCGCTCTTTACCATCCCACCCCACCAACGGCCAGCCCTTGGGCAGCACCGAGTAAGGTGGTAATGTGTATCTCCCCTCGCAGTTCCCCTGATCCCTACATGTTAAATCGCACAGCCCAAAGACGTTGCAGTAGCAACTCTTGGCCGTAGGGCAATGTACAGCTGGTTTCCCAAAGATGACTATTTTTCACACAGATCAGTCAGCCCAACCACACAGCCAACCACACACGCACACGGAAAAACAAAGGGCGGCGTTGGGGTTTAAAAGGAAAGAAGAAAAAAAAAGGATGAAGACGGAGGGACAAAAAAACTTACTATGCCAAGAATATTCAAACACCCTCCCACTGATTGCATCCCCCAAGTCCGTTTGCACAATCCAGTCCCGATACCGAACATAGTCGTCCCTCGTCCTCTCCCTCACCTTCTCCCTTGTCGCGGCAAACTGCGCACAGCAACTCACACCCACGACGCCAGGTATTTGCTCTCCGGGAAACAGCTCCTCAAACGCCTTCTTGTAATCGCCGCCTGCATGCACGGCTTCACGGTGCTCGCCGGCTTCAGCCAAGGGTTTTATTTCTGCGGGACAACCGAGAGACCAGGCGCAGCGGATGTTGACGTAGCCTTGCTGGCGCAGGTAGGCGAATTGGAAGTGGCGGAGCATGGGGACGCCGTCGTAGTCTGGGTCGTCGTTGTGCCATTGGTAGCGGTTTGGGTGCAGAAAGAGGATGGTGTCGGCGAGGGTGGCGTAGTTGTCTATTATGTAGCTGTTGGAAATGTTAGTGTACGTGGAAGGGAAGGGGAGGGAGGGAGAAGGTACGTCAGGTAAACCATGCTTTCGCGACCTTTGTTCAAGGGAACGGTAAGAGGCGCATTTTTGTCGTCGACTCGGTAAATGTTCTTCTCCCAGTCCGGAAAGTACTCGTCGAGCCACGTCGCGTTCTCGGAACTTTGGCTGGCGACTACGACGGCAGTTCGTTGCGCCTTGACGCTGCTGCCATTCGCTTGGAGCGGCTTCTCCTCCTTCTCCCCTGGCTTGTGCGACTGGTCGCCCGTTGCTCGTTGCTCGTCGTAGAGTTCGTCGGGTAGGTGTGTCAGACTGGCCGGTCCGGGCGCAACGGCGCTCTTGTCCCAGAGTTCGAATTTCAGGTGCAGAAAGAGGGCCATTAGGAGGGCGACATTGATGAGTATCGCGGCGTTTCGAGCCGTTATTAATCGAGGCATGGCGACACAAGAGGTCGTACGCCCAAGATAATCGTACAACGGTTGCGCGCGAATCTGGGGAGTTCACATCCTACGCGACGCTTACCCAGGGGCGATCAGCGCTAGGATTCAATACCCTCCGTTAGTACGAGGAGGTTCTCGGCGCAGTTCAGGAGTTATACTCCTTTTGCCTCCATGACTACCCACATACATGACTTGAACAAATACCATTTGCATAGTTGCATATTGCCGTTTTTATGAAAGGACTACGTTGTCAATTGCATTTATTGCAGTATGCGCCTTTAGCTATCCAAACCCAAATCGGTGCAGCTCACCATACCATACCCAGCGCGCTAAACTAAGTGTAAAGCTCCTCGGTAAGAGCATTCAGCTCAATACCTTCCTTGGCAATGTCTTCCTCTTTCAAAAAGAGCAATGGCATCTCAACAAGGTTGCCCTTGATGGTGCTGAGAATCTCCTTGACCTCACGCACGCCCTGCTCGCCAGGAGTAAAGTTTTCGGCAACAACATGGCCCCACTTGTACAACGACGGCTTCTTGTTTTCCTTGGCCTTCTCATCCTGGCCAAAGAAGCGGGAATAGTACTCGTCATATTGCTTCCAGTTCTTGACCTCATCACTAGGTACGGGGTGGAACACTTTTCCAAAAGCTCGTGTGTTGATGTGCGCTCTCCAATTCCATAGGTTCCAGAACTCGTCAGAAATGGGGTCTACAACTTGGCTGTCCTCCTGCGATCCCCAATCGTATTGGTTGGGGGTTCCTACAGGCTCATAGTTGGCATCTGGCCGCTCCATGTCCTGAGGTTTGAGCAAGCCGAGATGCTTCCGGAAGATTTCCCTTCGAAGGGATGCAGCAAACTTGGACGCGCGCCATGGCTGTCCATCCATGGAAGACTCTACCGTGTTGGGGTCGTGGATGATGATGGCGATCTCAGAGTCATGATCGCCAAGTTGCGAGCGGTCGTTGAGATTAGCAGACCCACAGATGACAACCTGGTCATCAGCAATCAAGAGCTTGCTATGAATGTACAGCTCTTCAGACACGAAAGCATCCATCTCAGCATCGGGGCTACCTTCCCAAGGCACGTTACGAATGTCCTCGCCTTTGAGCATGTAACACTCGCTGACAGTATCCCAGCGTCCATCACCAAGGCCTTGTCGCCCACCGACCTTGATAGCTTCTTGCTGGTAACGGTCATAGTCGCTCTTCCTGCCTTGGCTTTGTGGGCCATCATTGTACTGCTGCTGGGGAGCGGAGGAGCCGTCCATTTCGTATACGCCATATTCTTGAGTAGGTGGAGGGCGATAAGCCTGGTAGTCACGCGCGTTGTCATGGGCAGCATCGAAGCCCTCCTGGGCTTGCGTGTAGGAAACACCACTGCGCTGTTCCGTCTCCTGCATGACCTGACTGGAGTTGATACGGTCGTAGCTGCGAAGGTTGTAGAAGCGGATATAGTCCATCGGGTTGAATCCTGCCTTGGCAATCTCCTCGTAGATTGAGTGACCACCACGGTTGATGGAGTCGTATTGGACTGTAATGGATCAGGCGGTTAGCAAAGTTTGGTTTTACTTGATACTGACATGACTGTCTCTGGTCACTCACATTCCATGATAGCTCGGGTACCGAGTGCTCCATCCAGCTTCAGATCGCCCGCAAAAGCCGGCACAGCAGGAATCACAACAATCATCTTGTACTTCTCGCCATTGCTCGCAGCGCGGACAATGCGTTCGACAATGGCGGCACCGACCTTGTTCTTGATCGGCTTCTGCTGGTCACCTGTGGCGGTGATGAAGAACTGATTCTCAATGTAGACGAAATGCTTGCTGTTGCGGATGATCTCGCAGTAGGCATTTTGAATCGAATGCTGTCCTACATGGTTAGCCCTAGGTTTTCTCCTCTTCGTGCGCGCTTTTGCTGACCTCCGTGGTGGCCAGGTTGTGGCTCCATTTGGCAGAGCTTCGCGTAATTTGGCAGTCGGCGCCACCCTTGTGCGAGCCGTGCTCGGTATGTGATTGCTGCTGAGTGTGATGCGAACTGTGGCCCTGACCGTACTGATCGAACTTGCTGTACATCTTCTGGCGTAGACCACCATGGCCAAAAATCCCTCGGTCACCCTCCTCGTCGCCGCCGAAACCACGCTCTCCTTGATCTCCTTCAAAGTCCCGTTTTTGAGTTGGTGACTGTTGAGCGTCGCTGTTGGTATCGGGTAGTCTGGCGTATCTGGTGGCCTTTCTGCTGTACTTTTCGTCGTAGATGAAATTCCAGCGTTGGGTAAAATGAGTCACCAGATCCTGGACAACTGGACCGGAGACACACAAGGCAACATCAGACCATCCCATACGAGAGCTTTGGGTCCTGTCGAGCTTGTTGTTCTCCCAGTTGCTGACGTCCTGGAAGTCTGTGTCCGGATTAGCATTACCAGCAGACTAACGTTTGGCCGGCAGAGCCATGGAACCGTGTCCAAACTTGGCGACTTGAGATGTCCACTTACCCAGCATACGAGCATTGTTAAAGTCTTGTCCTGGGAAGACGATTCTATCGATATTTCCAGGATGGGCGTCAGCAATTGCGTGCTGGTTGGTGTCCCATCGGCCATAGCACAGATCCAGTCCTCCCATGAATGCGATGTGGCCGTCAATCAAGCAGAGCTTTTCGTGGTGTGCCCAAAACATGACGGTGTCTTCGTGAGCACCGTAAATTGCCTTGAGGCCATCTCCCGGGAGTTGGGCAAGTGCAGCCGGAGTGAAAGTCATGTTCTTCATGGAAGCGAAGAAATTCGACTGCAGCACTGCGGCGTCTGGCAAGTGATCAGGGTGTCGGAAAACACCAATGTTTTGGTGGAGGTCTTCCAAGTGGTGTTTTGTGTGGGATGAGGAGACTGTAATAGGTGGGGCAATCAGCGGATCTGTCTTTTCCCACTCTTCAAGCGATTTGAATATGACATCCAGGCCGATGCGCGTGAGCGCTTTGGTAAACATGTCCGTCGAACTCGGTAGGAGGGAATGAAGGTAGTTGGGCAGCAACGGAGTCAGTAACTTACGAGTAAGGGCTTGGGTAACCTCCTTGTAAACAATAATGTTGACCTTGACGCCGCGCTCAGCAGCCGCAAGCAACATGCGGTCGACACGATACTGCTGGTTCTTGGCAGGAGGACGGCGAAGGTAGAGCTCGGGGGAAAGCCACCAGTCGAGGATCCAGATGGACTCTTTGGCGCGCTCGAGAGCTATGGATACTGCGTACATGTACGAGCAGCCATCGACATACCACTTGGTCGTGTTGCCATGTCTTTCTGGAGCGAAGCTGGAGAAGCGATGTTGCTGATGGTAGTCTTGGGCAGCAGCAGGCTGTCCAGTCTGCTCATATGTCCCCGCTGGGGGTTTCTGCTGGTTGTTGCTGTCGTTGCTGTCGCCAATTATGGCATCCTTGAGATCGGAGACCAAATCATGAAGAGGATCATGGAGTTTCTTGAAGAAGGACATGCCGCCGCCGCCACCGCCAGCACTGTCTTGTTGTGAGGATGAAGACTGAGGCTGGGTGTTCTGTGAATGCTGAGTTAGGAGCTTCTCTCAGGGCAATGCAGTCACAGTGAACCGAAGAGAAGGGAAAGCGGGCGGGGAGAGTGAATGACGAGACCAGCCTGGCGCCTGGGCGATCCATGGTGGGGCAGTGCCAGGGGGATGCAACAAGATGGGACGAGATACAGAGAGCATGCAATGACAGCATGGCGTCTGCAGGTGGCGTTTGTCAGTACTCACCTCTTTCTTGCCAAAGCCAAAACGCCGACCCATGTCGCCTATGAGGCCGCGCTCGCCCTCGTGCCCTTGTTGGGCATTGTAGTCACCGTAGGCCAAGTCGTCGTCTCGGCGAGACATGGCGATGCTGGCACAGAGGCTGGGGGTTTGGCTGTCAATGGAGCAAGTGGAATGAGTGTGTTGTTGGAGCTACCAGAGCCGACAGAGCTGGCGGTCGAGGTGGTCGGACAAGCCCCGCGTCTCAGGCTTAGCGCCAGGAGGGCCAGCAAGGGCGTGAGCGACGACGTAGCTAGCAGACAGACGAGCTGGCAGACAGACGAGCTGGCATGCGCGCCCATAGCCAACCAGTTGCGCGTACCCTGATTTCTCCTCGTCAGCATCGCAATCGCTGCAGGAGGGTGATGGCATGCACCCAACCGCCTGTCCGTACCCGTACCCGTACCCGTACCCGTACCCGTCTCTGTGCCCCTCACCCCACCCCTCACCCTTGGCCCCTCACTGCCACGGGCGGCACACAGACTGCTTGCACTGGGCGGAAACAGGCGCGGATTGAGCAGAGCAGAGCAGCAGCACAGGCGCATCCGCGGCTTACATAGCCATGCACAGGCTGTGCATCGTCATGTACCCCGCAAGTTCGCGTAGTCGTCATGGTGATGGCGGTTGCGATGGATGACGTAGCCTTGTGCATGCAAATGTGCTCCTTGCCTTGGGCCATATATCTCTTGTCCCGCTGTGCGAGCGTCCAGCCTCTCTTCTCGGTGCTGCAGCACGCACAAATCCTCCATCCTCGCTGCACACACGGCAGCTCACTCCTCCTCATGGCCTTCTCTCCCCGTCTCCCACGCTCCGCCACACTGGCCTCTCGTGCATTCACCCGTGTCCGGCCTGTAGTCCCTCGTACTGCTGCAAGATGCCTCCACTCAAGCCCAATTTCCAGTGGGGAACACCCTGTTGCCACTCTAAACGTATGTTTTGCTGCAATCTCTAAAGGCCCGTCGAGCCCTGCTCATGTATGTAACCGTAGGAGGAGCTTATCCCCCGCCTTCCCCCGTCATCCCCAACTCTCTTTGAAGCAAAGAAGAAAAAGAACCTGACGTTTGAAGCCATTGCAAAGCACGTAGGGCGTGACGAGGTTGCAATCGCTGCTCTCTTCTACGGCCAAGCCATGGCCTCCCCCGAAGATGTCCAGACACTGTCCGACATCCTCGAGATTGACCCAGGAAAGCTCGAATCCCAGCTGGGGGGCTTCCCCAACCGAGGCAGCACCCTCGATATGCCTCCCAGGGACCCCACCATTTACCGTCTGTATGAGATTGTGCAAAACTACGGCCAGGCTTACAAGGCCGTCATGCACGAGAAGTTTGGCGATGGCATCATGAGCGCCATCTCGTTCAGCACAAAGGTGGAGAAGGAAACTGATGACAAGGGCGAATGGGCAAAGATTACCCTGAGGGGCAAGTGGTACGTCTGCTGCAGAGCAAAATCCCTCACTCGTCGCTCATGACCATCTAGGCTACCTTACTCGCGATTCTAAGTCATCCACGATGCCAATCCAATCCGTTGTCATTCACGCGACGCAGTCAGAGCATAGCCCCAAATCTTTGTAGTTCATGCTTCATTTTCTTATGCCGTTTATGTTGCACGGGCGAGAGGGGTCTGTTTTGCTTCTAGAGCGCACTTTCCTCCCCAGCTACCGGAATCCACCGTTCCTGCCTCTCGTCTCTCTCACCTTTGCTCATTCACCGCTCACTTTCCTCTACATTAGCCGCGCTTCAGTCACCTTCTGCCTCCTTCTTCTAGCCCAACCCCTGCCAAGGTAAAATCTTTTGCCCTTCTTTTCTCAATCCACTCGATACCTTACCTTGCCCATCACACAAGGTGTCTCATACCAGCAGAAGCATCCCACAGCTGCATCAGCTGAACTGCCATTGCTCTGCATTTCCACCAACTCACCCTCATCTCAACAACAGAAGCCAACATGCCTACCCCACTCGAGCCAGTCCGGCGCTTCAAGTGCACGTACAAAGACTGCGACATGTCCTTCGACACCGAGAAGCAGATGAGGAGCCACAAGAAACTCTCCGACGAGCACGACTACTGCCACAAGTGCGACGAGGACTTTGAATCTTTCCAAGACTATGCAATGCATAAGATTACACGCCCGGTAGAACACGGTCGTGCATGTCGTGTGTGCGGCGACGAGTTCAAGAGCACTTCTGGCCTGAAGCGCCACATTGACCTCAATCACAAGGTCGATCAGAAGCTTACCTGCATCGGATGTCATGCATCTTTCTACTGTGCTGCCCTGTTCATCGAGCATCTCGAATTCGGTCACTGTAAGGCCATCTCATCATCGCAGTTCCAGGCTCACATCATTCACAAACAGCTCATCAGCGAGCTCTTGAAATGCGGCCCGGCTCTAGACCGCTTTCGACAGAAGACGTCCAAGTTCGACGCGGCCATTGATTACGAAGAAGAAGGTGGCGTTGTACTCGATGGTCCCTTGGACCATGACCACGAGATTGAGGCAATCGACTTCAAAGCCATTGAACCCGACACGACCCTCACCCCGGCCATGGATGACCCATCTCTCGTCCCCGAACGAGTGCCACGTCCGTCTAGCCCCAAGCTCAAAACCTGGGTCAGTCGCACGGAAAAGTCCACTGCTGCTACCCTGTTCCCCGATGCGAAGCCTAATCCTCCCAAAGACTTCTCCATCTCAGCTCATGACGCTGTCATGGAGCAGGAGCACGGCATCAACATCCTGCGCTCACACTTCTGGGATCCCATGAGCACGGATTGGAACCCCGAGAAATTCTACGATGCCATAGTGGGCAAGTACCACTGTCCCTTTATCTGCGAGTAAGTCGATGCCATTCTTACCTATCTCTCTCTCTCTCTCTCTGCTAACCCAGACAGACAAACCTTCGACTGCGTCGGCGACCTCAATAAGCACATCCTTGGCGAACACCGCGTCACCCGCATGAAATGCCCAAAGTGTCTCAAGTACTTCAACAACGCCACGGCACTCATGTCGCACTGCGAGTCTCAGGGTGCTCGCTGCCAAATCAACAAAGCAGAAGACTTCAACATGTTTCTCGATCGACTGTCTGGCGGCTTTCTCAGCGTTGAAGAGAAGACTCGGCCTGACCATTTGAACACGAGGAATGTGCTCGTCAGAGACGGCGCAACGGGTCATATGGAGATGTACACGCCGCCTGTTGCTAGTTATCTCGAGTACAAGGTTACGACGCCGCCCGATTGGAAGGAGCCAGCGGGTCCCACTGTGCAGGTTGGGCGTCCCTCGCAGGCTTTGCACTCGTAGCGTGGATGGGCCAGCGGTAGCTTGAACTTGAGCGGGGAATAGGACGTGGCTATGCAAAGGAAGAGAAGAGAGGAAGAAGGTAGTAATCGGACATGGACATGGCAAAAAAGAAAAAAGAAAAAAAAAGACTGCTTGATATGTGTACTTTGGTGAAATAGCTTTCTTCATCATTTCTTCATTACACTGAAAAAGCGACATGTAAAAGCTTCCTACTCATTACGGTCCGGGGTATTCAAATACCCCACCCAACTCATGTACTACAAACAAAAAAAAACATGCCATGCTTGGGGTGGTATCAATGCTTGCTTCTTCTCTTCTTCCTCCTCCTCACAGCCGAGAAAAAAGATGCCAACATTTCCGCACCAAAGCAACCTTCCTCCCCCCCTTGTTTCTTTTGCCTGATTCCTTACTCAAGACCACCTAGAGCCCTCTTATTACTCTGATTCGAGACAACGTTCAAATTCCCCAAGTCGCACCAATTGACCCCATTGACCGTGACATCCTGTTGTTTCAACGGTTAGTCCAAGTCGTCATCCCCACTAGACAAAAAAAAAAAGGGGGGGGGGGGGGGGGGGGG
>JALPSE010000308.1:9855-24403 GCA_030558545.1 Bipolaris gigantea | reverse complement strand
GGGGGTGCATGTGTGCGCGTGGGTGTGGGTGAATGGAATCGTTTCCAAGGTTACGTCAGAGCCCCGGCGCAACCGCGGCCGAGGGCGACTAGGCCCAAAGCGCAGAGTCCCAAGCCACCACGGCCAGCGCAGTCGTAGCCGCATCCGCTCTCACGACACTTTGACAAGCTGCGACAGCTTCGAGTACATGTAAACCCGGCTGTTCCGCTGCTCCCCGGCTGCGCGCCTGTGCCCCCTCCTCGACGCCATGGAGCTCCAACGCAAAGAATACCCAGCACTGCTGGTAAGAGCACTCCCCCCAAGGCCCGTCAGGTCCTCAGCATCCGCTCACTCGATCCCCAGACATCGCTCTCTCCCGCGCAAGCCGTGGCGGTACTCGACAGTCGCATCAAGCATGTAGGCCAATTGAACACGCACATTGCCGACTGGCTGCAGGTGGGTTGGGCCCCGGCTACCCGCACACAACTCACCACTCACCACAAGCCCAGGAACGCCGTCGCGTGGAAGAGCAGTATGTCCAAGGCCTGCGCAAGCTCGCAAACAGACACCCTCCCGACGACACGTCAGATCTCGGGTACGCTTCCCCCCGCAACCCGCACCTCTGCACATGAGTTGACCGCCAGGCAGCATCTTTGCGACCCCATGGGAGAAGATCGTCGTCGCGACCGAGAATGTCGCCCACTCCCACGCCCACCTCGCCGCCAAGATCGAGACCGACGTCGAGCGACCCCTCCGCGACTTCACCAGCAACAACCGCGAAATGCAGGCCATGGCCAACATCCAGGGCAACCTCGCCGCCATTGCCAAAGACATTGACTCGGCCCAGAAGAAGCAGGCTAAACTTCGTGATAAGGGATCAAAGGCCAAGGCGTCTGCTGTTGCCGATGCCGTGCAGGACATTGAAAAGGCCGAGTTGCAGTGGGACTCGCAGGCGCCTTATGTTTTCGAGCAGCTACAGGCCATTGACGAAACCCGGCTGAACCACCTCCGCGATGTTCTTACCCAGTTCCAGACGCACGAGGTGGACCAGGTCGAGCGCAGCAGGTCTTCGGCCGAGGAGACGCTCAACGCCATGCTCAACATTGAAACTGCCGACGAGATTCAGATGTGGGCGCTGAAGATGCGCAGCGGTGATACCCGTCCCCCTTCGCGGAAACCGAGTAATACTCCAACACCAGCAAGGGGCCTGGTACCACCTGCTTTACCATCCTCCCCTACTGGAGCAGACGACAACAGGAGCCAGAAGAGCGCATCGGCGCAAGACAAACAAAGCTCCAACCCCCTGAAGCGAATCGGTACAGTTCTGGGCCGACGGAGACAGAGCACCCACCCATATGGACGCGCGGCATCACCAGACCGGAAATCCTCAGCAAATATCGGTTCGGCTTTTGGTGGATTTGGCAAGGGGAAATCCAAAGACCGCGACAACCAGATCCATACTTTGCCTCCAATGGCCGAACGTCCAACATCACCGTTGAGGAACTCTCAGCGACCCAGCACCTCCCAAGAATCGGATACTCCGAACCTCACCCAACAAACCAGTTCCGAGCCCGCTCCTAACGGCACCGCACCCAAGTCATCTGAGGCGGAGAAGGAGACAGAAGCCCCCAACGCTGTCAATGGAACGTCACCTGGACAAGAGCCGATACCAGAGCCCAATCAGCCTGTGCCAGCACCTACCACCACGGAAACACATACAGAACCAGGGAAAGACGCCGAAGGTTACTCTGTACCACCATCTGCTCTTGATGCCATCACAGAAGCAGAAAGGGAGGCCGGATTGTAAGTACAGCATACTCCTGAAACCCTTACAGAGCTGACAAAGTCTAGTGTGCAAAGCGAAGGAAACCCACCTCCTCAATTCAAGCTCGATATCAGAAACGCTCCAATCCAAGAAGAGGATGGCGATGCTGATGCGGCTACCGCGAACCTCGTCAACACGCTGCGTGCAGTACGTACTTCTGAATATTAAACCTGCCGGTACTAACGTCAGTGCAGCAGGCCGCACAACCCAAGCGATCAAGCACACTGCGAGGGCGACGAGATGTTCGCAACACGATTTTTGTTCCTAGTCCGGCAACACCAGAACTTCAAAGCATAGGTGAAGTGCCACCACTTTCCGGCGATGATTCCGCCCCAGCTTCTGGGCCCACCTCTGCAACCTTTGTTCCTCCTCCTCCTCCTCCGCCACCACAGCCCTCGTCTCCAGCATTCAAGCCTCCGCATCGCTCGTTGTTGTCGGACGACCATGCCCACTCAGATACCCAGTCTATCCGATCGGGCCGATCGCTAAGTAGCTCCGCTAGCACCACGGTAAAGCATCCGGACCTGCATGAACCAGGGCTCAATGCGTCACTAGTGGAGACTGTCAGCGCTTGGTTTGAGCAGGGTAATGTCACCAAGGCAATGGTAATCGGGCAGGTTGCGCTTGCATACAATCCTATTGATATTTCTGCCGGCCCCTTTGGCACAGAGAGTATACGACTAGACAACTTTTCTGTGCTTGAAAAGGTAGCGCCCAACCCTGCCTTTATAGAGCAGGCACCGGACAACCCAGGCAACTACACTGTGGACCTGTCAAAGATAACAAAGACTTCCGTAGCTTTCCACTACCAACTCCACATCGAGGACAGCAACATTGCCTCTCTGCCCCCCATCATCCTCCACCCCGTCTGGAAACCAGAACCCACGCAAATGTCCGTCCTCCTCAACTACTCGCTCAACCCCAAATTCGAACTCGGCTCCGCAACAAGCATCACAGTCCGCAACCTCGTCCTCGTCATCCGCCTCGAGCCCGGCTCCAAGACTACCGCCTGCCAATCCAAACCCACCGGTACCTTCTCCCGCGACAAAGCCCTCATCTACTGGCGCCTCGGCGACGTCACCATGGCCAAAGACGCGCCCGCACACGCCGTCCGCGCCCGCTTCTTCACCGACGGCCAGGCTAACCCCGGAAACACCGAGGCCCGCTGGGAGATCAGCGACGAGTCGTGCTTGGCTATGGGGAGTGGACTTAACGTAAGTATGAGTCGGAGTGTTGTCGCGCCCAAGAAGGATGATGTTGAGGATGATCCCTTTGCGGATGCGGATGAGAGCGAGAATGTGCCGGCTAGTCCGGTGGTAGAATGGAAACCTGTGAGTGCGGTTAAGAAGATTATGAGTGGGACTTATTTGGGGGTTTGAAAATATACGGTCCGTTGATGTGTGCGTATAGGAGAAGAGGGAGGCGCGGTGTACAAGGGGGGGATGCGGGCTGGTGGTTGATATGAAGTAATCAGGGGGATAGATAGAAATGGTGAATTGAGATGACGAGTGTGAGGGATAGAGGGAGTTTGTATCTATAGAGCTGATGGCTTGAGAGTCTTGTTTTTTTTGTTCCTTGATGATTTTTCTCTTCATAGCGTAACGTTGATCCGGACTCGAGAGGTCTGTCCTGTACCCGTGTGTATTGGCCCCGTCCTGTGCTCCTTTCTCTTCGTGTCTGCTTCTCTTCTTGCCTTGGATGTACATGGGTTTTCTAGGTGGAATTGAGATTCAAGAACAGTACATGGGCGTCTGGCAAGTTTTCCTGACTGTGATCACGGGAGACAAGTTGCGTCATGAGTTGAATGCGATGTTGGGATTCGAGCTTGTTACGTGGTCTTTCACTGTGTTTCTGAAACTAGTCGTGAACTCTTCCTCAAGTGCGTGCCAATTTCACCTTTGAAGCTGGCAAAAGAGTGGCGGAAAACAGGCGAGGAATCGGATTTGGATACCTCAGAGCAGCCAGGAAAAAAATCATTGGCAACACAGGGGTCAAAAGGACTTGTACCTACCGCATATTTAGAAAAGATTCACATCACGGTCAGCACATATTTCTCCTCGTGCGTTTAGTGTTCCCGGTATCTCAGCATATCGTCCTAGTCGCATACGGGCTCTGATGAGAAAGAGTGCCAGGATCTCTTTGCAGTGGGGTGTTCGAGCACTGCATATGAACATCACTTACTAAGCTGCTGCCGACAAGAAAGATTTGCATTAATACATAGATTCCAAAATATCCTATCGGAGGTTATGAGTATAACTTACATTTTGGAATGAAGAAGAAGAGGAAGAAGCTCAGTACATCAGATGCCCAGGTTGCCTTTTCTGGGGCAAAAATAACGCCTCCAACACCATATGCTGTGTGAACTTGGTCAGACACCCAGTCTGGTCGTCTCGTGTCTCGTCTCAGACCGCCATCATTCGATGCTCTTAGCAAGCGCCCACAAGCTGTCGAGCTTGGCGCGGCCAAGTGTCTCGCGAGCTTCACCAGCTGTCTCGCATACTCTTGAGCCCCATTTTCGGAAAGATCGCTCCTTGATCTCGCCCTCGAAGATGAGCGTACACTTGTTGGACGAGTGGTCCTTGATATCCCCAGTATCGGTGAGCGGTCTCAGCCATTGCGGATCCGAGGCTTGCTTCTCCATCTGGTTCTCTGTGGGTGGACCATTCTCATGCCACTTGATACGCTGCAGCATGAGCTTTTTGTACTTGCTGATTGCATATGCGCCTCCTTCGACTACAACCAGATTCAGGTCAGGATTGAACAGTGTAATTCCAGTGAGGGCATGTTCCTTGGCGTTGCTATCGATCTGGAAGCGGTGCTTGCCATATGCCAGAGTATTGATTTTGAATACACACATATACAGTCCCTTTTGCGCATCCTTTTCTTGGTTCGCAGCAAGCTTCGCTTGTCTTTCTTCTTTGGTCAACTTGCGCTCTTCGTTTGCTGTAACGTGGTCGTCATGACGCTGCTGGATCTGCGACTCGACGAGCATCTCAACAGCCGTGGGGTCTGCAATGGCCTGCTCTCCCATGACACGCATCATATTTCCACGCTTGACCTTGGGTGGTGGAGGCGGTTCCAACCCAAGACGAATTTTAGCCTGGTGTTCTTTGAGGTCTGCAGCACGGCGCATTCTGCGTAGCTTCTGTGTTTCCTTAGTGGTAAGATACATGGGCTTAACTTGGACCAGGCGCTGATCTTGGGGCGCTTTGAGTAGTGGTGGATGCTGGACATATAGAGTTATGATGGAATCATCGGTGTCAACCTTAACTTTGGATGGGTCGTCAATGCAATCGTAGTTGGGCTCGGCTAGGATACCCTCATCCCACCATTCGATATCCGGAGGGGGCTGGACCAGGAAGCCGCGTTCGCTGTTTTCATCAAGGCCAGCGCGGCGGGCTTGGATGGCAAGTGTCTTTTTAATCTCTTCAAGTCGCCGTTGTGCGCGCAGCTTCGAGGCCTGGTCGAGGTACTTTCCGTGTTCGTTGAACGAGAGGACACGAGGGCCCCTCTTTTTGGCGAGGGCAGCAGTCTTGGGATCAAAGTATGGATTCTCCAGCTCTTCTTCCTGCGGTTGTTTTTGGCTCATCGCAGCGGCTTTTAGTTTCGCATCGACCTTGGGCGTTTCCGAGCGACGGTTGCCCAGGGTTGTCGCAAAGCGTGGGCCTGTGGCATCGGGAGCGGGGGGTTTGGCTGCTGCTGAGCCTGCCTTGAGCGCCTCCATTCTCGCCTTCATTGCTGCCAGTTTGTCTTGAACCGCATCGCTTGCCCCGGCCGCCGGCGGTGGGGGGGTTGAAGAGGCACCGGGCTTCGCGAATCGGGCTGCAATTTCAGCAGCCTTTGCTTTCGCTCTGGCCTTTGCAGCTTCGACAGCGTCTGATGGTTTCGTGCGCTTCACATCGCTATTCGGGCCCTGACCCTCGAGATAGGGACGCTTCTCAGCCATGGTCATGGTGGGTAGTCGTGTTTGTCTGTGTGTGGATGCGGAGTTTCGGGGGAGAGATTCTGTCTGGAAGGCGCAAGACAGCCGCTGAGTCGCTCGTCGGCCCTTTCGAAGCCGGTGAATTGGCCTGCTGGATTGGCGCGAAGAAGTACAAAGGGGTGCCTCGAGATGGGTGTTGAGTGGTAGTGGTGATGGAAATGGTAGAAGCCAGTGGCTGCGGAGTGACGCGAAATGCACGCTGCGGCCTGGCTAGGTGTCTTGGCGTGCATGGCCGCTAAACCCTGGGCGAACTTTTCTGGTCCCGAAAAAACTCCCCGCAAGTTTCGCGCTGCTGCGAATATCACTACCATCGCCTTTGCGCGCGCATTGCTTCGAGTATAGGCGCTGCGGGCACTGAGGTGACGCCATGAATACCCATCAGCCAACCTCCTCGGCCATTAATGGCATCGAGTTTGGCTTTCTTACTACAAAAGACGTCAAGTCGCTCTCGGTGAAGCGCATCACCAACCCAACCACATTCGATTCGCTGCTTCACCCAGTCCCAGGTGGTCTGCACGATGCAGCACTCGGTGCTTTCCTCGACAATCCGTGAGCTTGATTCGGCCATTCAAGACCCCGTTATCTATGCTGACAGTCTCAAGATGCGGAACATGCGGTCTCACAAACTTCCTGGGTTGCCCTGGCCACTGCGGCCACATCGAACTCCCAGTGCCTGTATACCACCTCACATTCATCGATCAACTGCTGCGATTGCTCCGAGGCAAGTGCGCATACTGCCATCAGCTCAAGTTCGCCCGTGTGCAGGTCAACGAGTTTGTCTCCAAGCTGCGCTTGATAAGATGCGGATTGTTGCAGGAGGCAAACGACATGCACGAGCATATCAACCTCGAAAAGGGCAAATCAAGCAAACGAGCCACCGACGATTCCGAGGATGAAGAAAACGACCACGATGACATCATCTCACAGCGAAACAGCTATGTGAAGAAGTGCATGAAGCGAGCGGGCATCTCAAAGCACGATGCCAGGTCGGTGCGCGAAAAGAATGAAGCTATTTCCGACGCGCGCCGGAAAGTAGTCAAGGAATTCTACGCCGAGCTTGTCAAGCGCAGGACATGTGGCAACTGCCAGGGCATCAGTCCTACGTACCGTAAAGACCGGGGCATCAAAATTTTCCGAAAGGCGCTTAGCCAAAAAGACAAGACCAAGATGGCCCAGGCGGAGAAGCGCATCCAAAATCCCCTCGATATTCTGACCCGGCGAGACGTAAAGGCAAAGAAGCAGCATGTACATGCGGATGAGGGTGTGGCGGACCTAGATCCCGCCTCCGAAGAAGATGAGGACATCAACATGGAGAACTTGCAACAAGCCGATGGCTCGCTTGTCGCCACAGAGGCACGCACAGCCCGGAAAGCGAAGACGGATGAGGCCTTGGAAGCCGCGCAAGAGTACGTGAACACGAGCGAAGTCAAGGCAGCCATGACTCTGCTCTTTGAGAACGAGTCGGAGATGATGCGGTTGCTCTACAGCCCATACGGATCAAAATCCCTGGTGGATGTGAGCGCCGACATGTTCTTCACCCAAGCCATCATTGTCCCTCCCAACAAGTTCAGACCTGAAGATAAGACGGGTGACTCCATTGCTGAGTCGTCTAAGAACAAGCTTTACAAGGGCATTCTGGAGGCTTGCGAAAGCATCCGTCAGATTAGCCAGGAGATGCAGGGCAAGCCCAATGAGCTAGGTTTTAGACAGCGAAACTTTGACGACATGCAAACTCAATTCGTGAACCTACAGGGCGCTGTGAATGCCCTCATCGATCGCGATGCCAACCCCGTACAAGGCCGTGGTGCGGTGACCAACGCCGACGGTATCAAGCAAGGCCTCGAGAAGAAGGAGGGTCTTTTCCGGAAGAACATGATGGGCAAGCGTGTCAATTTTGCTGCACGAAGTGTCATCTCACCCGATCCGAATATCGAGACCAACGAGATTGGTGTCCCTCCAGTATTCGCCGTTAAGCTCACTTACCCTGAGCCTGTTACCAACCACAACTTTTACGACCTCAAGGAAGCAGTACTCAATGGCCCAGACAAGTGGCCTGGAGCGCACGCCATTGAGAACGAGTTCGGACAAATCATCTCGCTGAAGAAGAAGAATTATGAAGAACGATTAGCCTTGGCCAACCAGCTACTTGCCCCATCCAATTCCTACTCTAACGGTGCCAAGAACAAGAAAGTGCATCGCCATCTCAACAACGGTGATGTGGTGATTATGAATCGACAGCCAACGCTGCACAAGCCCTCTATGATGGCGCACAGAGCACGTGTCTTGCCAGGAGAGAAGACGATTCGTATGCACTACGCCAATTGTAACACCTACAATGCCGACTTTGACGGTGACGAGATGAACATGCATTTCCCGCAGAATGAGCTTGCTCGCGCGGAGGCCATGACGATCGCGGATACTGATCACCAGTACCTGTCGGCAACCGCTGGAAAGCCCCTGCGAGGTCTGATCCAAGATCATATTTCCATGGGAGTTTGGCTGTCCAACAAAGACACCTTCTTCACAAGAGACCAGTACCATCAGCTACTCTACTCTTGCTTGCGGCCAGAGGACGGCCATACTACCTCGGGCAGGCTTGAGACTGTTGTACCAGCTATCCTGAAGCCTCAACCTATGTGGACGGGTAAACAGATCATCACAACCGTCTTGAAGAACATCAAACCAGCAGAATACCAGGATCTCACACTTTCGTCCAAGTCATCCACAAACGGCAAACTGTGGGGTGCACACTCCGAAGAGCAATTCGTCATAGTCAAGGATGGTGCACTTTTGACTGGCATCATGGACAAAGGTCAAATTGGACCCGCTGCCGGTGGTCTGATCAACGGCATCTACGAAGCGTACGGCGAGACCATAGCTGGAAGGGCATTGAGTATCATTGGACGTTTACTTACCAAGATGCTGCACATGCGTGCATTCTCTTGCGGTGTCGAGGATCTTATTCTTACCAGACAGGGAGAGGAGGCAAGATTGGTAGAGCTCCGAAAAGCAGAAAAGATTGGTTTCGAAGTAGCATCCAAGTATGTTACTTTGAATGCCGAAAAGATCAACCCTACCAACCCAGAGCTACGGCGACGGCTTGAAGCAGTTTTGCGAGATGACACCAAGCAGCACGGTCTCGATCTTCTCACGAACACCGCAAACAGCAAGATCTCTTCGGCGGTCACTGCGGCCGTTCTTCCTGACAAGCTCATCAAAGCGTTCCCCAAGAATCAAATGCAGGCCATGACAGGTTCTGGTGCCAAGGGTAGCATGGTCAATGCAAACCAGATTTCGTGCAATCTTGGCCAGCAAGTTCTTGAAGGCCGAAGGGTTCCTGTCATGATCAGTGGTAAAACGCTGCCATGCTTCAAGCCCTTTGAAACTAGCGTCCGTGCGGGTGGTTACATTGTCAACCGTTTCTTGACTGGTGTCCGACCACAAGAGTACTATTTCCATATGATGGCTGGTCGAGAAGGTCTGATTGATACCGCTGTCAAGACTTCGCGTTCCGGTTACCTGCAACGATGTATCATCAAGGGTATGGAGGGTCTTCGCGTTGAATACGATACCTCGGTCCGCGATTCAGATGGCTCTATGGTTCAGTTCCTCTACGGAGAGGATGGACTCGATACGACAAAACAAAAATATCTCAACGACTTCAAGTTCCAGGCTCAGAACTTCTACTCTTTGGCTCAAGCCCTTCATACCGCAGAGGCCTACCCTCGTGTATCCAGTACTGAGGCTGCTGAGCATAACAAAAAAGCTGCTAAGAAGGCGAGGAAGGGCGAAATTGCAGCCATGGACCCTGCCACTGCAGTTTACACGCCCTCACGGCACAGTGGTAGCACTTCGGAAACATTTTTGCAGGCCAAGCGCGAGTACTGCGATAAAAACCCCGACAAGCTGCTCAAGAACAAGAAGAAGGACGAAGAAGGCGAGATTCTCAAGCGCACCTTTGAGCAGATGCTCGATCTCAAATACCTCCGATCGCTGGTTGAGCCTGGTGAGGCGGTTGGCGTCGTGGCTGGCCAGTCGATTGGTGAGCCTTCAACACAGATGACGCTGAACACTTTCCATTTGGCTGGTCACTCTGCAAAGAACGTCACTCTTGGTATTCCTCGTCTGCGAGAAATCGTGATGACGGCTAGTGCAAACATCTCCACACCTTCGATGCAACTATACCCCCATCCCGAACTGTCAAAAGGGGACTGCGAAAAGTTTGCAAAGAGCATCACGCGTCTACCGCTTTCAGCTGTGCTTGACAAGGTCACCGTGACAGAGACGTTGGGCGCGGGTACTCAGTTCAGTCAGGCGAGAACCTACAAGATTCGTTTAGACTTCTACCCTGCAAAGGAGTACACGCACGAGTATGCTGTCAAGGTCCGTGACGTTGCCGAATCGATTGAGCAGAAATTCTGCCCTCGACTGCAGAAGATGATTCGCGCGGATCTGAAGAAGAAGTCTACCAACAAGTCGCTCTCCACAGCAAGCTCGGCTAGTATTCCGACCATTGGCGAGAAGACTGGTAGGAGTGATGAGGCGACAGTTGAGGAGTCTGAAGAAACTCTCCAAGCTGATCGGGAAGGCGGTGCTGAAGACGAAGACAGTGATGATGGCGAAGGCGACAATGACAACACCCATGCCAAGGATCGAGGCAGGCGTGAGGACAGTGTAGCCTATGAAGAGCCAGAGGAGGAAGAGCAAGCTGCCAATGCCAGACTAGAGCAAGAGGACGAAATCAGCGAGGACGACGAGACATATGGAGGCAGCCCCAAGCCATCGCGCGCCGCCACTCCCGATGCCGAGTCAGACGACGAGGATGAGGAGATGATTGTTCCTACCGACGAGGCCTCGGACATTCGTCGTGATCGTATTTGCACCAAGAATGCCGACATCTTCGAATTCACCTTTGACGACCGCAAGGGCGCTTTCTGCGAGATTAGCTTTGAGTTTTCAGCTTCGGCGGCGAAGCTTCTCATGCTTCACCACGTCGAGGATGCGGCCAACTTTTCCACCATCCATGTCATTCCTGGTATCACGGCCGCGCAGTTCTCGGCCCAATCAAAGGATGTCCCGGAGAACGTCATCAACACGGAAGGTTCGAATCTGATTGCCATGCGGGAATACGGTCACATCATCGACGTAAACCGCACCATGACCAATGACATTGTGGCCATGCTGCACCTATACGGTGTCGAAGCTGCACGTGCTACTATTGTGCGCGAAATGCACGCCGTCTTCTCTGGTCACGGCATCAGTGTGGACCAGCGCCATCTCAACCTCATTGCCGACACCATGACCAAGGGTGGAGGCTTCTCGCCTTTCAACCGCATCGGTATGAAGGGTAACGTGAGTCCTTTTATGAAGATGAGTTTCGAAACCACTGTCGGTTTCCTCAAGGATGCCGTCCTCGAGCACGACTGGGACGAGCTGAAGAATCCGAGTGCAAGGATTGTGGTCGGCAGACTGAGCACCGTTGGTACGGGTGCTTTTGACGTCCTTGCGCCTGTCCGCATCCGCGATCCGCTCAAGCAGGCAGTCGCAGAGGTCAATGATGTCCTTGGTGGCGATGTACGACAGAAGCGTGATTCGGACTCTGAAAGCGAGGATGAAGAAGAAGAGGAGGATGGGGATGAGGACGGTGTGGAAGTAGAAATGCAGGACGTCGAGATGCAAGATGTGGATGAGGTTGAGGAGAAGGAGGTTCAGGAGGAACCCAAGAAAGAAATGAAGAAGAAGAGCAAGAAGCACTAGTCACGGCCTGTAGGTGTTGATCTTTGTTGTATGTATGTTACTTGCCATGAGGGGGGGGGTTTTTTTGGTGTCATTTGCGGGTTAGCATAGGTTTTTGGTGTAATGTTGCATCTAGTGAGATTCGCACTTGCGAAGTATGACAGATGGCGAAGAATCAAATCGTTTCCAACATTTCATGCTCTCCTCTGCTCTAGACTCGTGAGATGGAGTTGGAACGCGCGTTGTTAGCTGCGGACGCCCTATCTCCAGACTCATTGATTAGAAATGCAGTAGTGTACACCAGGCGAAGATGGTACAGCTCACTGCAACCTACCTACCCAGAGCGAGCCATCAAATCAACAATCGAACTCGGCCACCCGACCCCGACCCTGACCCCAGCTCGCCTCCAAAGTCCAAGCATCTCGCCTACACACGCAACAGAAGCCTCGATCGAGCGATTGTCTCGACAATGCACAGCCATGCCACCTGCAGCATCGGGAGAAGCTGGCCGTGACTCGGAGCGCCTCGCCGAGCTCGCAATAGCTTGCAGTCTGACGTTGTCCCAAGCAGCCCCAGATGCGGGGTGTCGGAAGAGGTTGCACGTGTACATGGATAGATATGGAGAGTGGAGTGGGCTGGCAGGCGTCTCTGCCTTGGTTTTCCGCGGGCTAAGGAGAGGACGGGGTGGGTGCGCTTGGGGAGGAAGGGAAGGAGAGAGATGGAGCGATTATGGGGTTGTTACTTTTTGGGAGGGAGCTAGTGGGCCCGGTGGAATGTGGTATGACGATGAGCGGGAAGTTGGGTAGTAGAGTGGCTTGTTGCTAGGTGTAACAGCGCGGCTTGTGGTGCATGTCTCTTCCGTTCTTTCTTTTTCTCTTCGTCTAGAAAGTAGTACGTGTGCTGTGAACCAGAAAGGTCACTCAACGGCATAGTACAGTACCCAGGTTTCGGATCCGTGTCCTACGCTTGGAGGTTGGGGGGGTGGCCTGGGGATGGACGAGACCCGTGCGGGTTTGGCAGGTTGGGTTCGTTACGGAACCAGATCCTCAACAAATCGAGCGAGATTGAGCGATCGTTCCCAAAATGCCAAACCGCCGTCTGTTCGTTTCGCCGCTTCGCTTACGTAGCCTTGTCTGTCTTGGCTATGTACACCTAGTAGGATCGATAACCCAATCTTGCATGACGGGATGAAAGCAGACTTTTCTTTGTCTTCGGTCGCATAGAGCAAAAGAGAAGGCAAAGTGGCGTGGACATGGGTGAGTGCGACCGTAGCGCCAGATTCTTCCCGACATACCGCCCTGCATGCGAGGGAAAAGCGGATTCTCGAGGCATCTCGGTGATGGAAGGGCTGGCCTGCCGCGGCTCGCTGGGTTGACTTGTTGTTCGGTAGCAGGTGAATGTGGGTATCCCGATTCTCTCTCTCTCTTCTTGGTAGTCAAAAGTCATGCGATAGAGGCAGTGCATGAAAACACAGCACAGCGCAGCATAGCACAGCACAAGAGATCGGGAACAGGGATAGATAAAGGGCCGGAGACAATGGGGCCTTTTGGCCTCTGATCCCAGATCCGAGTCGCAGTAGTCGAAAGATGCATGGGACGGTAATAGGTAGGTGCCTATTATTCGCACGTCTTTTCGCAATGGGCAATCGGCCTCGACCCGGCATTCCCCTTCCGATGCACGAGCCGAGATGTTGCTACTTACTTTGCAAGAAAAATACACATGTATAGAAAACAAGGGGGACTCCACTTTCACATGCCATGACATGGCCTGGTGGCCATTCCAGGGGCTGGCATAGGCCCTTGAATCCCAGACACGGGAAGCAAAGCAGCTCAACGAGCTTCTCCACCGAATTGTAATGGCAGATGCACAGCGCCGTGGCGGCACTAAGTGCTGTACGGCCAGAGTACCCGTGGTGGCAAGGGGTGGCAAGCAGGCGCAAGGGAAGAAAAGTGCGTGATGAGCCAAAGACTTTTCCATGACGAGATGCAAAGGGCAGAGGAAGGAAGACAGGGAAAAGCTGCTTGTACTAGTTTTGAAGGGCATGGAGTTGCTGTACGTGGTATGAGTGTCACGGGCGAGGGCAAGCAAGCAAGTACTTAGGCGCGCGACCAGGGATATGTGGGCTGAGTTTTATCTGACGTCGCGCGTGGGTGGTCCGGCTGTGATTGGCCAGCGCGTTTTCCTTTGCCCTGTCTTTCACATGTCAAATGGCGAGACGGCGAGACAGAGAGACAGAGCTCAAGGAATGCAGCCCCCAAGCCCAACTTGCAGCTCCTGAAAATATACAATTGGCCCGAGGGGAGGAAAAAGGGGGCATGTGCAAGACAACAACGGCGCAGGCCACAGGCTGCATCGGGGCTTCTTAGCTTGGGGCCCTGTGTAACAAGTGGCTTGCATTCGTCACTCCAACGTCTACGCATACCCCATCGGCACTTCTCTATCTTGCTCCTCTTTTCTCAACATTGCGCATGCGGACAAGAAAGTGGCAGCAAGCATTGGATGGAACGCAGGAAGAAAACCGGGGCCGCGAAAAGACGGGCGTACGGGGATGATGCATTGGCCGTTGCTTTGGCATGCGCGCGGGCATCGAGTTACAGTAGCGGGCGGATACGAAGGGCGAGGGTGATAAAGAAGCGATCTGACGCATTGCTCGTGGCCTATCGATAAGGGCCACTTTCACATGCAACCAACCCCGTAACTCGTGCTCCCACCACATCCGCACACAAGCCACGCCGTTTTTAGCAAGGTCCCGCCAACCAACGCTCAGTCACATCATAGTAGCGGCTGGGCCATTATAATAAGGCGAAGAGACACCCCTTTGCAGGTTTTGCTTCACGTTGGCTGTTCCTCTCTCTCTCCATATTCCACTCCATTCCGTTGCCCCCTCATTACCGCTCAACAGGGACATAGCAGCAGCCCCTACCCTCCCATCTCATCCCACACGGAAACACCTCCTCTAGCCAATGGCACCACACGCAACTGACGACGGCAACATGGCAACCAACGGCGTCCCTCTCACCAACGGC
>JALPSE010000307.1:0-29865 GCA_030558545.1 Bipolaris gigantea | reverse complement strand
GGTGCCCCCCCCCCCCCCCCCGTTTTCTCTTGCGTGATGAAGCTTGTCAAAACCGCAGCTGTGGGATTGGAGTCACGTGAAGGTGCGGGGCTATTCGGACTGATACCGTCGATGGGGTAGATTCTCTAGGAAGTTCTACCCGAGTAGGAGTAGTTTCTTTGGAGGTGAGGGATGGGTAGTGTCGACCTGGGCTTTTGGGCACGATGCTCGAGTGTGTTTGAGGGATTGAACTGCCGTGCACTTTGTAAGCCTCAGTCTCGATTCGGCACGTTCGACTTTTTTTTCTTACCAACGAATCTCTGCAGTAGCTTTCATTTCAGATCCGTGGCAAACCTGCGCGTGTCCCTATCTGCATCTTGCATCTCCCCTGCACCATGGAGGAAATGTAAGTAGGTATGCCAAAGTCCCCTGTTGCCTCTGCCTGTTGCACAGTCGGGGCGATTGGTGGGATTCTGGACCGTCTCGGAAATCGGACGGAGAATCACACGGTAGAGAGTATGCCTTGATCCCGATACAATCCTGTGCTCCGCGCTTTATCGGATAGCATTCAGCCTTTGCGGTTGGCACTAGGCGTACGCCACCAGTCTCGTTACAGGCACCTCTTGAGAATCCGAGCTGATGGGCGATTGCGTTTGGAAACCTTGCTGGCGGCCTCTACAAAATCGATAGCAGTATTCTCGATGTTTAGGCAAAGCCATTTTCCTACTAGTTGGCTTGGTACGTGAGAATACGCAACGGCGAATCCGGTCGCAGTAGCGTTCATAGTCACCCTAGCTTTTTTTTTTTCGCAAACGACTTGGTGGTGAAGTAATCATTGCAGGGTTCAGTATTGTGCTTACGACTTCTATCGAGTCCTCGTGATAATCGTCCCAATTCTCTCATCAGAGAGTAGCGTGAAAATGCCTCTGTCACCTCATTACTGCTTACTGGTGCATGTATTTACTCCAAGTCTGAATTTTTACGACTGTCTCTGGCGCTACTGGCAACTCGTCTTGTCCATCGCCCATTCGTCCCCTTCCAGTCCATACTACCCCATTGATACTGGCGCATTTCTTATTTGACTGTGTAAAAGAAGGACAACTTATTTCAGACGGCGATTTCGATGCTCAAAAGACTCGATCGTAAAAGTAAGTGCCTTACGAATGTCGTCAAGTGGCCTTGCGCCTCTCTATCTCAGCAGCGGCAAACCTGTGTGCATAATTCAAACTCAATTCTCATCTGAATAAAGCAAAGCTACTTACACTAAAGTCCTCGCCATAGATGTCTGCTTCAGTACCACAAGGGTGATGGCAGTCCGAGGCAGACATGGAGAATCTAATCCTTTTTCCCTTAGTGAATGCAGATTTCCTGGTCTCAGCCATGCTCCCACCCAGGGGTAACGTGTGGATCGTATAACCAGGTTGAGCAGCAGAGTGGCCAAGCAACGACGCAAAGGTCTGTGAGATTGCGACATACTTTTCGCTAAGAGTGCTTTGTTTTTAAAAAAAACACATTAGTGTTTCTTTGCACCACATGTACTTATCGTTGTCTCTATGCAAGAGGCACGGGCAGTTTCAACTTTAGAAACACAATCCGATGCGCGGGTAGATACACGGGACGAGCGCGCGAGAGCGAGCGAGGCGCTGGCAATAGCGAAAAACATGACGATATGCATTTTGGGCTAGAATAGTATAGAGGGCTCTACGTGCTGCAAAGACGCGAGCAATGCTTGGAGAAAATGGTAGGTAAGCCGGTTTGTATCTACCAAGTTGGGAACAGTACCGAGGTTCCAAAACGGAGATATATATCGGGGGTTCAATCCAGGACTAGCCTTGATGACGCTTGTCCTCTGCTCTCCCATTTTCGTACACTTTCTCACTGGCGGCTGCTTAGTGTAACCTTTTGTCCACGGACTGAATTCACCTCTGGGCCATCAGCTGGCGTAATATATTCCAGATGCTTCTCCATTTTTGCTCTTTTTTGAGGGCATAGACAGAAATTCTCTTGAATCTGGTTCTATGTACTGGATTGTGGTATCTGGGTTGTCTCCAACCAAGCCGTGGAGCTCTCAATGGGGTATCTCGAAGTCTGCGTGTCCCTGCTTCCACAGGAATAACTTTCTCGAACTGAAGCTTCTCGATTCAGATGACGTTAGCAGATACATCTCCTAGGTCCAATAGTTCGTACAGTAAGGAAGTCTTGCCAAACACGTATCTTAGTCTTACGGCCGTCCTCTTATTCAACACGCTAGTTACATACATATCACCGGCATTGGTACGTCGCCTTGCTCGATATTTACGGCGGTGTGGCCGCTTTTCCGACAACTACTTAGCGACTTTGGTGAGTTTTGTGTCTGTTCGTCTACTAGGGTTTTGTTTAACTATTTTGACGATCCCTGACTCTACCCCAGTGTTGAGTGTACTGGTTACTTTATTGTAAAGCAAATCTCCCCAGCCGCTACTAAACCAAGACGGAGTTGATTTCTCACGAACCGGCGTCTGAAGTTTCGAGCTTCTCGATTCTGGCTTTGATCCATTTGTGATCTGCTTCTCGACGAAAACGCAGTGGTGGCACCGAGTAAAGTTAGCCTCCTCCTGAAATTGTTTTTCTATATCCACACAGGCTAGTACATTGTCATCTCTTCGTTTTCTCCATTTCCTTCTATTATTACTTAGCCAAGGCTCGTAGTGACGCTGTTCATTGCTTGAGTGTCGAACTGCATGGTCTCCTGCTGCGCGGCCTACAAAAAATAACCATCAAATTGTCTCAATCCTCGCGTACTCGCGTGCGCAAATCAGATCTTGGTACAACAATGGGCGCTGCCACACAGTCAGAGTTGCTTGAGGAATTTGAATGCCTAGTACGTCGCTGAGTGATTATTCCAGCAATTCCTGGGTAGTCAAAAGGGTGCCTTCATGGATGCTTTCATACTTTTGGCACCCTCCAAAGAGAAGAATACAACACAGGCTTCATGAATAGAAAAGTTGATCGAGATCAAATGTCCAAGTAGAGATGGAAGCAACAATTGTACGCATCAGTCCCCTAGGGTTCTTGGCGATGTAGCATCCATCTTCCATCCCGTGTGATCCTTGTGTAAGTCCTGCATCGTCATTGCATGCCAAGGATGCCTCTGTAAGGGCCAAGCACATGGTTTGGATAGCCTTATCAACATCCGCGTCTTGGCTGTAAACGCCAATGTTCTTGGACTGAGGACCCCAATCCAAAAGTTCCGGGGGACAGGTCCAGAAAAGAGATTTACGGCTTGATCAGCCGTACTGTGTTTTTTGAACCAAGAGCAATAGTCAAAGGCGCTTTCTTGTTTTGATGAACAGCACTGGTCTTGCCTTATGGCTGGCAGATGTAACTGGAGAGTCGCTTGCTCCGAGAGCATCCTACCCTGTACTTGACAGTGCACTAACATGTGCGGCAAATCTGCCACAATCTGTGGATGATAAGAAAAATTGACGGGTATTCGAAGGTACCTTGCAGTTGGAAAAGTGGGTTGCCGTATACACGGATCTGTGGTTTACGCTTCGCTGCTCCACCTGCTCAGCTTAATATGCCACCTCGACATAACCCTATGGGGTCAAAAACACAACGTCTCGATTCAATTTTATCCACATCATTATCAAAAAAGTCCAAAGGCACTATGGCATTGCATAATCTGCCCTGACTGGTAATTGCGACTCGTTCGCACTCGCACCCCCTTCCCGTCACTCTCCTGCCTTACATTGTAACATGATGACGCCCTCAGACCACAGCCACCCCCATAACCAAATGACATTGTATAAGTGACCCAGGAACACTCATTCGTGACCAGATTTCCGCTGCGCCACGCCCGCTTTACAGATATAAGCCTCAGTAAGCTCTAACGCGGACCGATTAGTTTCATCCGCAGATATGCGACGCGAAACACACCCTTTGAGTATCACGACCGTCTCTAGTGGCATTTGACCGCCGACTAGTATACAACAAAGTCGACGAAACACAGCTCGACATGGTGGGAATTTGTATTGGGGCGGTAGTATGGTTGGGTGGAGATTTTATTCTAGAGCTAGTGCACCGAAACAGGCACTCTCCTCGCCAGTGGAGAAGTGGCGCGCTACACAGGATGTCATGCGGGATGGTTCGATAATGAGGTACAGACTGTGTTGGAATGCTGACATTCTCATATCCTGGGTGGTTATATGTACGGCGATCAAATGTGACGTTCGTTTGGTCTGAGTAATTTGGCAAAAGAAGGTTTGGAGGATAGAGAAGGATGTGGAAGTACATATATAAACTCAACTGATACCATCTACTGGAACACCTCCAATACGACCATCAGTCTAACCTTCTCCAGCGTTCACCTTCCTTTTCTCACCCGACGTGAGCCCTTTCGCTTCACTCCAAACCCGCACATCTTACCCCTCCCAAAATGAAGGCCATCTTCTTCCTCCTCGCCCTCGTCGCCCCCGCCTTCGCCATGCCAGTAAACCAAGACGGCAACATCGGCGCAGTCTCCGCAGTCACCGGCGCAGCCAACGCCACCTGCGCAATGACAAAAGCCCGCCTAGAAAAAGGCATCCAACACAACCTCAAGATCCAAGCCCAGGAGCTCCAAGGGTACTTTCCCCTCCTTTCCACCCCAACCCTCCCCTCTTCTCTAACCCACTTCCCCCCCTCGCAGCATCCAAACCCTCCAATCCCAACTCGACACCCCCAACTTCAACACCACACAATCCGCCGTCCTCGCCATCCAACAACGCGGCATCGAGATCCGCGCCAGGAACCAAAAACTCGCAAAGGAAATCTCGAGCCCGGCGCTCGACGGGCTTAACATTGTTCAAGGCGCGCAGGTTCAAGAGAAGGATCAGGTTACGGGACTGAAGGGGCAGAAGGCGACGGACAAGGATACGTTGGATACGTTGGTCAAGGAGGTTATGGATGGGACGGCGCAGAATGAGAAGAATCTTGAGGCGGCGAGGGGCCAGAAGTGTTAGGGTGTGTGTGTGTAATTGTTTCGGAAACAGTATAGAGAGAGAGAGAGAGGTGGGGGAGGGGGAGAGGGGGGTGGGTCGAGGTAGGGTGCGGTTTATACCATGGATATAGTATTTGAACATGCACATCTTTCATCGTACCACCCCTTTTTTCTTCTTCTGAGCTACATGTGACGAAGCTGCTCGCGACTAACCCGCATCCTTGCTTTGCAAAACGCACAATTTTATGGAAGTATTTTTGGAGGAAGATTTGGGAACTCGGCGGAATCTACGTGGATGTGGTTGAGCGAGAGTGGAAGAACGTAACGTTGAACGCTTATGCACGTTAGCCCTCTTGATTTGAATCAGCAAGGACTTTTTTCTTATTATTGCTTCAGCCATGGCAGGCATTAGAACTACCCCTCATATGAACTCTACTGTACAGTAATCTTAACATGTTGCCGTTTTTGGAAAGTCCTCATGTCCGTGGTCTAAGACCCACACATTTTGCACAATAGCTATGCATATGTGGCTAAATAAGAAAAGTTTGTAGAGAGAATAAGAAAACTGAAAAAGAAAAAGAGACCCTTTGGAGAGCATGTGAGCTCCTTGTAGTTAAGACCAGAGACACTGACGCTTAACATGTGTCTTCGTCAAGTTCGCCTTCGGCATCGACATCCTCTACACCTCCTGCATCCCCGCTTGCATCTGCCATCTTGACATCACCATCCGAGTTATTTGATGTTTCTGGTGTTTGTGTAGTACCTGATCTGTGTTCTGTAGCAGAGCTCTGTCCGGTATGTTCTCCAGTGGCTGCGGGGCTATCAACTGTTCCAGTGCCGGACTTGTCTTGGGTTTCTTTGGGTGGCCAAGCATCAAGAGCTTTCTGCGTGATACGATACTGTTGCCTCGGATTCTTTAAAATCTGGTGACTGGTGGCCGTTTCCAATCCGCCGGTCTCTGTGGGATTTGTATCGCCTTCCTCGCCCATAGCAGGGGTCGTATCAGCACATTGTGCATTACGAGATTGCAATGCAGAGTGCCTCATATTGTGATCCATGCGCCAACGCTGCTTCTCATGGTTCTTTGGCTTCCGCTTGACATGCTGGCCGAACCAGTCATTTTCCGTATCGTGCAACTGGTCGCCAAAAGCACCCCAGAAGCCTGGAAGGGTGGTGTAACCACCACCGACAGTCTTCTTAACTGCGCAAACCGACTCGAGCCAGTCCAAAACAAGCTGGATTTCGAAGAGCTCAGTTGTTTTTTCAGGGCAGTGCGCCTGTATATCTATTGCAGTGGCGCCAGCCATGAAAACCAGCGGTTGCAATACAAGATTCAGGACGCGGTACCACCAGGACCATGTAACATGCTGACCATCGATACTGCTCCAGATCGGAAGCAGGGCGTGTGCATCGTACTTGCCAGGAAGAGGCGGCTCAGGCAGAGGGTGCCACAATGCAGTCGACTGGTCGTCCCTGGGTGAGGTTGGAGAAGACAGTGTTTGCAGTGGGTTACCAAACTTGTACTTTTCTGTAGGGACAACATGAATATCCCAGAAGAAGCGACTCCGATCGATTGCCCGGTGGTTGTAACTACCCTCACAGAATCCCCACACGGATAACTTGGGGAGCGGACTGCTGAGCTCGTTGTTAATGGGAGGTAGCTGAGGAACAAACCTGACTGTTCCCTCGTTGACCATTGTCATCATGGCTGCAAAAGCAATGTCCTCTTCACACCGTGAAATGTTGTACGAACACATATCTGGGTCTTTGCTCACGAAAGCAGCATCCATACTCTTCTTGAATTGAACTGCGGTCATGAAATCATCAAGCTGAAACAATCGCGCATACTTCTTTGCCAGTGTCTGAGTGAAGTTGTAGTTACGCCCCGGCAGAAGGCGCTTGAGTTTTCGCATCCTGAGGTGCTGCTTTTCCACAAAGTTCCCAACAACTTTGACTAACGTTAATTCGCCCAAGTCCTTGAGCTTCTCGTGTGCTAGATTTGCGTCATAGTGAGCTTGTGGTGTCGCTGTATTTGCCCGAACCCATGACCGTGCTTTGAGAAGCTTGTCTTCAGGCGACCAAGCCGGCTTCCGCGATCGATGAAGGGGAGCGGTAAAGGAACATTGAAGTTGGAGCATAGTTCTTGTTCGATCCGCTGTCGTGGCCTTGAACCAACTAACACGATCCAAGTTTTCGTAACTCGATTCCTCAATGGCAAAATATTGTATCGCTTCCTGAAGAATCGGGAGAGGAAGCTCGGGAAAAGCACATTTACATGACGCCCATCGCAAGAGGCTTGCCCAGTCATGTGTCTCAGGATCTTCAATGGCAGCAACTTTGCCAGTCTCATAAGCTTCCAGGTATAGCGATTGGAATGACGCTGTCAAATCATTCACCTGCTTAGCCATGCGATTTTGAATCCAGGACCATAGCTTCCGAGCTGTGCTTAGATTAAAACGTTTGTCGTTCGCATACACGCGCTTGACAAGGCTCCAATCCATTGACCCATCCTCTCCGGACAAAGAAAAAACCACCGCAAAGGCGCAAAAGAGCCTGTTAAACTCATCCACCTGATCAGCAGTCCTGCTGCGTTGTCGTTCTTTTCTCTGTTTTTCGATCTGCTTTCTTTCACTCCATGGACGTAATTTCAAGTTGGGCCTTGGACCACTCTGCGGTTGCTGGTATATTGGATCATTTTGGTCGCCTGTAAGGCCAGTAAGACGTTCAAGCAATGTGGGAAGAGGGTCTCGCCTGCTTCGCTGGCGGCCGTGAATTGTGCCACCATTCTGCTTCTTCGACCCGAGCCGCGCCATACCACGACTTCCTTCATGGTCATCGTCAGAGTTGCATTGTGGTGTGTACACCCCATGTTGTCGCTCAGTGGCGGTCGCAGGTGTTAAGCAGGCCCTCTTCTTGGGCGATTGATCCTGAGGGGCAACAATTCTTACACGCTTCTTGCTATTCTTGACAATGGGGTGCGGGCTAGCGGCCTCAACATCCAGCGATTCAGGGGAGTCTTCCTTCTGCTCCGTTTGACCAGGCTCAGCCGTCGTAATGTCTCTCTGGAGATGGCCCTCGACGGACTCTATAACTGGCAACAGATCTTCAGCCTTAACATCCTCATCCTCATGCGCTGCTTGCCCTTCCCAATCGGCTATTTCATCTTCACTCTCTTCATACTCAGACCGCTCCCCAGTCGGTACTGGTTCACATTCTGGTGCAGGCGCGATGATAGGACGCATCCATATCAGTGAAACTTGTCCAGGTTTATCTGCTGTGCCTACGTCAGGTCCAACAGCCTCTGCATCATCAGACTCCCCCTCGAGCGTCTGCATATCCGCATAGCACAATGGAGCCCGCTGAATGCGTTTGCTTCTGTCGTTTAAACTTGCCAGTCTCGCTCGTTTCGCGCGCGGCACACCATCAGAATCATGAGGCAGCTTTGAAAGCGCCTGTTCGACCCTAGCATCTTGAACTTTGCGAGCCTTGATTTCTAACATTCTCTGTTTCTTCAATTCAGACTGCCGGCGCTGTTTAGCGTCCTTGATTTGTTTCTCAATGTCAGTATTTGATGGGTTGAGAACGATGCTCTCGTCTTTGGGCGCGGCCTGAACGGGCTGGTATGAGACAACGTCGCCAATGAGGTCACGTATTTCTTCAGGGTAGTATAAAAGAGACTTCTCCGACACACGGGTGGTGTATTCCTTTTGATGAGAGTACCGTGCCATATTGTGCGCCAGCTTCAAGACTTCTGGGCTCCTTTCGTTCAGGTGTGCCCATGTAAACATCCTTCGAGTGGTTGTCCCTGGAGTATTCTTGTTCTGTGAAGCAAAGTTCCAGTGCTTCAATCCAAATTCTGGACGGGCAGCCATACTCCTGAGGGTTTCGCTGATAGTACTAAGGGAGGGCTCTTTGATATTGGAGTGCCGTTCACGCCAAAGGGTAAGGAATGGCCGCAGGATTTCACCTCCTCCGGGAAAAACGCCATTGCAGCGCTTGATGATGTCCAGAATGACCTTTTCTCTGAAACGGCGCTGACTGCCACCTTTTCCGTGCTCTTTAACCCTTGGTTTGGTGCCTGAGACGGGCGGCACAGGAGCTTCCACAATAGTAGTGTGCATATTATCGGGAAGTTTTTGATCATCACTCGTCTCAGAGGTAAGATGATGTGAGCGATCAGCTATTGTGACCTGGTTAGTACCATGATCAATTTCTGGAGTCTGTGACGTTGATTGGGATTCCAGGGTTGGGTTCTTGGCATAAGGGCTGTGGTACGGGGAAGTACGATCGCGATCAGGCGCGTTGATGGGTGCCCAGCCGCTTAACTTGCGTGTCAATGATGGAATCGGTCGCGGTGATTGTGTTCTTGATACATCAAAGACAGCATGTGGTTGGATTCCGCCTTCGTCTGGGTCTGGGACCTCAAGAATATCGGTGTCGGTCCTTTGATCAACGCTGTTTTCGCGACTCACTGGCATTCCCTCAGGTTCCACTGAGGCGGCTTTGCCAGGTGTGGAAGGTGGCGGGGTATGATTTTGAATATCTTGCCGTGTGTCCATGTCGCTTCGCAGTTGCACTTCGACTTGTGATTGCTCCGATTGCACAGCACATGAGGCATGTCTTGAGACAATCAGCGCTCGCACACCGTGAGATGTGGACTCTTGTGTGGTATCAGGAGTGTGTGTGACACGGTCATGGTTTGTTGATTTTCTTCGAGCGTCTTCTGCCATGTACCAGTCCATCTCCACTAGACGTGGCAGCTTGAATGTCGCCATGAGTGCCTTTCGTGGCCGACCTCTTGCAACCTTTTGCTTCACATAGGGATTGAGATAAAGTCCAGGTGAACATCGCTTCTCGTACTGGTCAATGGCTGTCAGGGCTTCATCGTCGAGTTTAGTGGTGTCAGGAGTCATGTAGACCTTTGTCGGAGGTCGCATACAAGGCCCAGATTCCACGCTTGGTAGAATGGGCTCATCCGTTGACAGTGTCATTGGCTCAGCTGGTCGGCCGGCATCGCTCACGATCAACGAGTTTGTGTCATCTACGCTTTGCTCGTCAGGGATCGCTGATGGAGCATGGCTCTCAGATTGGTTAACGATGGCGTTTGAAGATGTCGTAAATGATGGGACCTGTGCGGGGGTTGGTTCCTGCGGAGTGTTTATTCCCTTGCGCCGCTTTTTTGTTGACACTGGGGTGGTTACTGGGTCCTTAGACTTCCGCTTCCCTGAGGCGCTGCGCAGCGAAGAATTCTCCACATACTCTGTCTCCGCGGAACTGGGCCTGGGTACGTCGTCCGTGACTTGATTTCCCTGGGGTTCGTTAAGATCTTCTGTTGTTTCAACGAGTTTTCGAGTGGGTCCGTTGGCCTTTTTGGGTGTGTTTGAAGAGGACGCCTTTGCCCTCATCTCATCCATATACTTGGCAATAACCTTCGAATCTTCAAGAGAAATGCCTTCCTCTCGCTCCCAACGAAGACCTTCAATAAGGTCTTGCGGTAAACGGCCATGATCCTTCCAGCCTAGTGCTATTCTCTGCTGCTTGCTGAGAAGTGTAGGCTCCTTGTTCGTTTTCGTTACTCGCTTCTTCTCCTTCTTAACTAACTTGGGTAGCCCGCGCTCCTCTCGGATCTTGTTCTCTTGTTCTATGCCCAAACGTCCTCTTGCAGACAAACCAGCCGCGACGCGCTCCTCCTTTGTCATAAGGGGTACACTGAGTTGGCGCCTAGCATTGTCTTGCACAATCGCGTCTGGCAGCGACGTTGGATCTCCTGTCATATGGCGGTGTGCAAGGATCTGCCTCTGTATATTTTTGCTCAAGCGAACATTAGGATCTAGGCCTAGCGATCTCATCTCTTCAGATGTGAGTGAGAGACCCGAGGTTTTCTTCTGCAGTTTCGGATCTTTGGCTACTTTGACTGGCTTTTCTTTGACTGGTTTTACAACCTTTTTGGGCAGACCTAGTTTGCGCGGCGTTTTCTCTTTCAGCACAGTTCTCGAAGGCTTTTGATAGCTGATCTCTTGTCCCAACGCATTGTCCCAGCGCGAGCCATATTTACGCTGCTTTACGATGACTGCGCCAGCTTCAGACAGTGTTGCTGAACCAGATCCTCGTACCAGGTTGCTTGACTTGATGGTAGGAAAGCCCCAAGCATCCAAGACTGCGCCGTTACTGGTAGGATCAAACACCTCGTCTGGCCCAAAATTGGCTACACCTTCCCAATGAGCATATTGAAGTTCTACGGCCTTTTCAAAATTGGCATATGTACGATAGACGTAATGGAGAAATTTCTTCTCATCAGTCACACCCTGATCTCGAATGATGGCCAGATGTCGAAGATGGAGCGGTTGCGTTTTCTCCCAGTCACTTGTTATGCGGGAGAAATAAGATTCCATTGGACGCCTCCAGAACGGTCCGACGATACGGTTGCGCAAAGTCTCGGCATCCCATCCACGTGGACCACCCAACGCCACGGCATTGAAGACTGTATTGGGGAGAAAGTGATCCGGTGTCCATTGCGGAGGTATAGTTTCGGGGGTTTCGATAGTAGACGTATTGTCTTGAGGATTGACACTGAGTTCACAGTCGTCTAACATTTCATCTTCAAGATCTTTCATTATGTCATCACCGTCAGCGCTTTCGTCGAGTGGCTCTGCATCAGATCCATCAGTGGGGTTGATTGTGCGTCGAAAACCAAGATTCTTGAGATCCTCTTCTCTTGGCGCACGCAGTACCTGGATGCAGGTGATCCAAGCATCCTCAGACTTCTGTTTATGGATCCTGCGTCGCTTGATCATTCCGCTCTGATCTAATCGAGTCAGGGCACCTTGTGTCGCCCGCTTGTTCCATGCCGACATAGGTACGCCCTGGAAATATTAGCAAGGCATATGCGATTTATCGCAATGCACTGACCAGCTTCTGCCTGATGGTTCGCGTGGGAACAATACCCCCTTCGCCCACTTTATTGTATAGTAGCTGAGCAAAGCTTCTGACCACGAATGTTCCATCGTCTTGGTACACATCCTCCACGGCGCTGGACTCGATGAAAGCATTCCGAGATACGAACTTTGTATGGATGCAAAGACTGGTCCGCATTTTGTTGGACTGTACAGGATACTTGGATATGTAATTTTTACGGGCCAGCTCATCGGTTCTATGCGGCACAGATCTCTTGTCCTGGCCGCTGATAGCAATGAGCTCCGGCTGGGTAATGCCAGCAGCACCGCGAGCAGCGATAAGTGAAAGTAGTACAAACTCCATGCTTGGAACCTTCTTCAGATCAATTCCATGGCCAGTCAATGCCTGCCAAACTCTATTCTGACTTGTATACAGACGGGGTGCAGTCATACTCGAGTTGGGCTCATCAAAAATCGCTGCTGTGGTCTGTGGAGCTTCAGCCACACTGCGAGACAGGCGGCCAACAGAGAATGAGGCTATAGCATGATTCGGCAGACCAGAGAGTATTTTAGGCCCGCCTTCTTCCCCATGGATTCTCTGCCGCAAGGCCTCTCTTAGCCCGCTCAAAGTCTTCGAGGGTTGTACTCTCTTGATCACAGAGGTGCTCAAGTCATTTCCAGACTCTGTTGCATGTGCGTCTCCAGTGATGCCGGTCTCATGTAGTTCAGCCGCTTCAAACTCGGAGAGGGAGTAGTTCTGAACTTCTGCTCTGTAGACAATGCGAATGTCCGGATGATTGGTGAGCCATTGCCAGGTGCGTTCATAGAACTTGCGGCCAAGACTGATTGTTGACGGCGATACCTCGCTCTGATTATCGGATTTGAAATGCACATCATCATGACGTTGACTGTAGAAGTTTTGAATGAAACGGCGAAAGTCTGCGCTGCTTGCACCTATACAAGGATTAGCGGTTGACGTCTAGTAAAGTTAAGCACGATGGAAGAGCGGAGTTGCTAGAATATGTGATGGAACAACGAGAAAATAAGTAATCCTCAAGAACGACATGATTCAAGTCCCAAGAAGCAAATAAAGGGCGAAGTGCTGTAGCAAAGTCATAGTGGTGACGCGGGTAAATGGTGGCTGATGTAATCTCAAACCGAGAACGCGTGCAGCGATCCATACATACCTTGAACCCCGAGAAGAGCAATTTCTGAGAGCAAAAAATCCAGAAGCTCATCCAGGCCGGTCGCCATTGTATTCCGCCCGTTCCTTTCCTGCGACCGCACGTCAGGGAAAAGACGGTCGAATGCTGCTAACGCATACGCATACGCATGTCAAAAGGCGGCGGCGGGTTGGGGTTTCGAACACGCGCTGCGACAAACAGGCTGCAGGGTTGGCTCGGGAGATGTGACTGGCTCTTGCTGGCGGCGGGGCCGCACTCTGGCGCGCAAAGGTTGGCGTATTCGAGAAGGGAGGCAAAAAGGTACAGGTCGCCTTGGTGAATAGACAGCAGATTGGCGTTGTCCAGAACGAGTTTCGAACACGCGCAGATGGTGGTCGAATCGGTAGATTTTCTGGCTGCGCTTTGGTGGGGTCCTGCGACTGCGAAAAAAGAGTCCAGAGAACCGGAACCCCCCCGCATCGCGTCTTGGCGTCGTGGCCCGCGCTCACGCCTGGCGACAAACCAAGTGAGTGCACGCATGGCACGTTTGTGTTGGGTGATTCACTGGCTCTTTTATAGCTCACGAAGGAAGGAATGGGTAAAACCCTGCTTGTAAAAATTAGCCCTGCCAAATTAGACCATGCAGCCTCTTATCACATATCTAGCCGCTAATCTAGAAGCCGTGTGATTATGACTTCGAGGATGCCAAGACCCTATCACGTGACTTACAGATTTGGCAGAAAAATACAAGACGCAAAAACATATACTGAGGTGAGTTCGTAACAACCGAAAGATTTTGAATGATGCATGGGCAAGAGTTGCTGTTAAAAGGGTTCTTACTAGCATCCACACCATAGCGGAAGCTATACTGCTCAGTAGAATTAAGCATATATTACAGGCTTTATGGGTGCTTCACAATCACTCACCCATCTTATTCCACGCCTAGAACAGCCACACTATAAGGCACTAAGCCCCGCAAAAGTCATGCCACAATCATTGTGCTGCTGAGCACGGAGAGATATCCATCACAGAAAACGACAAAGTAGAGTAGCTTAAGAGGGCGTTGGTAAAACCACATCTGATCACCATCGAGACGATCATTCTTCTCACACCCCTCAATTCGACCATTTGGAACGTACTTGAGATCTAGCAAAGAGCCACTCTGAAGACCATACTTGGAGTGAATAATAGCGTCGTGCAAGAGGTCGCAGCAAAACTGGATGGACCAAGCTTCAAACGATGGGATCCAGCGCTGGGCAGTCGCAAGGGCAACGACAAGCCAGCTGATATGTTGACGGGGGGAGGTCTTTGAGGGCCTCGACGAAGTTGTGTCCGACGACGACTGATGATGGCGTAATGTGTAGCTCGTTGTAGCTCAATGACTCCATGACTGCCTTGGCGAGATGTCGTTGCGAAGAAGTCGGTTGGGATGCCGATGAAGTGAATGACACATCTCCAAAGCGCAATGTAGTCGTCGACCTCTTGTTGAGGTGGGCGGAAACCCATATGTGGTAGCTGCTGCCAAGTATGGTTACAACTGAAAGTAGCGAGGGCATGGATCGAGTCGAGCGTGTTCATGGGTACGCTGGTATCGTAGTAAGATGGGCCCTTGACATCAGCCATACGCAGCATTCGCTGTTGCACCGTCGAGTGAAACAACCGGGCACGTACGGTAGTCTAGCGACCTTCGCCGCCGGGGTTGATGAAATCCAATGAATGTGTCACCTCGAGTACCAGCTGGAACGTCTCCAGTAGCCGCCGCCGCCGTAACGATCGCGTGCTGAAGCCGCTTGTTCGCAGCAAACCTCAACCACACTTGTTGAAGCCGAATTCTCGCGAACAAATCCCGGGAGAGCGAAGCCAATGATGTCTCCCAAGGCGTAGCAATAGAAAAAGCGCTGCCCACGTTCGAGCTGCTCCCAGTTGACCCAACCAGGCATTGTGTTGACCTTTTTCTAGAACTTCTCGAGTGTTTCATCATGATGCCGGTTGGCTTGGAGTGTCGCGAACACGTCAAGTTTTGGTATCTCTTCTCCCCGTTACTTGTGGGCTTCCCGCTCGCACTGATGGATTTTCTGAATGATGTTGACAGTAGCGGCACCTAGCTCATCTTGCTCGAAGCGAAGGGGATCAGTTGTTTCCTTAGGAATGTGTTCTTTTGTCCAGCAAGACGAACAGTTCCCGACAGTTCGGAGGTCCTCTGCCGTAACCTTGGAATACTTACGGCTGACCATGTCTTTCTTGAGTGCGGTTGAATAATTGTATCCGCAAGATCGATCTTATGATGAATTCCCCTATTTGAGGATTATGGATATCAGAGTCTCGTTACTAAAGTGGCCTTGCGTTCCACCGACTTGTAGGTTCAACCAACAAGATAACTACTGAACTACCACTGATAAACAACCAGCGCAGAGTACCTATTCAAAGTTAGATCATTGCTCCGAGGCAGAGCAGGCGGGTAAACTTGCTTTGAATATCCATAGTTGTATTTATAAAAGGATTGTGATCAAAATTATAAATAGATTCATACAGTGATTCAAGCCAAGCATGGAAGTCAATGTATTGCTGCTAACAGTTTCTTATGTACTATCTCTTGCATTGGTTGCTACAAGTTGCTATCCCATTACTGTTTGCTGTAACCGTGTGAAAGCCCCGCACCCTCCCCCAAATACTCGCGCAAGTCACGACATAACGTCGCACTACTTAGCGAGTGTTGGTGGCGTCTGTTGAAACCAAGCCAGCGAGCGCTTACTAGCGTGGGGGCCGATTGCACCCGTCTCGGTAGCCAAAGCCGCGTAAGACGCGCCACCCATTCTGGATCAAGAGCTGGCCTTGAAATATGTATTTGGACACGCGAAATGAACAGATTTCAACCCAACTTCAGTCGCAGCTACGTCGGCAAGGCTCCGAGTCGCTTCCCTACTGGTACCTACCGGCCGTGAATCCTGAGCGGGAGCTCGTTCTCTCAGCACCTTTCACGCATCGCCATAACTCTTTATTTGATCCGAATGGTGGACTCCAAGGATGGCACACACACATGGTTTCTGCGACTTCTGCTACGTGAACGTCTTGGGGGCGAAGAAGTCATGGGGTTACCACCACCCAAGCGCATTGTCGCTTACGAGCTCTGCTCGCCGAAGCTGCACCTTCTGTAGTCTTCTGCATGAAGATGTCCTAATGCATCGCTCGACCCTACACAGAAATGAGCACCAGAGTATCAGCTTACAGCGCTTTCTGCATGAGGATGTGGCAAGAGTCGACAAACTACAGCCAGGCCAGGGCTCGGCCGCATCTTTATACCGATGGAGTATTCGTAGCTTGGGACGTGCACGGGAAACTAAACACGAAGTAGTAATTACTTTTCGAGTTGTACCAAGGCAACTCCATGACGAGGGCCAAGAGCATCACGAGGGAAAGCCGCGAACCTTTGGACTACCGGAACGAGATTTCTATTGTTTCCTCGAAGAAGAGATTGATGGTTTGTTGTCTGCTGCTGAGCTCGGCACGAGCACAAATCCTGCGTTCAATGGTGGCCAGCAGATCAAGGACTGGGTTAGGGCCTGTGGTATCGGACATAAAAACTGTCCCAAGCGCGCTGGCTCGGCGAGCAAGTTCACTCCTACACGACTAATACACATCGGCGGCCACCGTACAGGGGATCGACTGCGGGTAGTCAATACCAAGCTTAACAATGTCAAGGGACCTTACGTCACCCTGAGTCACTGTTGGGGTAAAGCTCCGTTGATAACTCTAAACTCCAGTACTCTCGAAGAGTTCATGCTTGTCGGTCTGCCGTGGCATAAACTGTCTAACAATTTTAAGCAGGCCATTGAGGTGGCGTGGTTCCTTGAAGTCGACTACATTTGGATTGATTCTCGTAAGCTCTCACTATAACGGCAAAGGGGATATTTGAAGCTGACATTGCGCCTGGATGATTCAGTCTGCATCATTGTAGTATTGTCATTCTTCCTCACAGGGCCCCGCTGACTGGTGTATAGCAAAAGGACGCTGACGACTGGAAGCGCGAGAGCTCTCGGATGGAACAAGTGTACAGAAACTCATTCTGCAACATCGCTGCTGCCGATTCTGAAGACGGTGCTGGAGGTCTCTTTCGTCAAAGAAAGGCGCGGGACGTCGTGCCAGCTACTCTGGACTTCGATGACGCGTCTCATATCCTGGGCAAGAGACGGTGGGTAGTTGTACGTGGCGATCTGTGGGATCAAGGCCTTCTCCAGAAGCCACTGTATAAACGCGGTTGGGTTTACCAAGGTCAGTGTCTCCAAGAAACTCTGCACGCCTGCCTAACAGTTTTCAGAGCGTATGCTTGCACCCAGAATCTTGCATTTCAGCAAACACCAGATCTTCTGGGATTGTACCGAGATGAGCGCTTGCGAGACTCTTCCGGCTGGGTTGCCTTTGCCTTTGGACCAGCAGTCGGCAAGGGATCGCCATTGGCGTGGGCGTCTACAAGAGAGTGCAAAGGGCCCAATACTGCTTTTTGGGGTTAATGACGACTCGCTCGATGATCTATGGAGATCAACAGTCAGGGACTACACGAGTCTTGACCTCACTAACCAGACTGACAAACGCATGGCAATTTGGGGCGTAGTAAAGCGGCTTCGAGAAATACAAAGCGAAGAGTACGTTGCTGGAATGTGGGAGGGAGCTCTAGAGGAGCAGTTGGCTTGGAGAGTTGTAGATTGCACAACCAGCAAACGGCCCCCGGAGCTGACCATAAACCCAACCTGGTCTTGGACTTCTATGCAAGCGACTATATTGCCACCGAGCAGATTAGCTCGGTGGCAAAGAAGCTACATTGTTCGAGATCACGCTGACGATAGGATCTGGTTTGACATTGGCGACCAAGGAATTCGACCAACAACGCCGAGAAAAAGTTCGGAAAGCGCCAGCGATATGACAAGAGAGTTGGACTTGTCAAGCCAGAGACGGCGTCATTCAAGTACGACGCCACACACGGGCTCGGTCCCAGACGTACTTGGATCTTTCGACGCTGCGCAAACCCCTCGCCCCCTGCTTAGGTCAAGGACTTCATCGCCGCTACGAATGGAACACACGCCTCGGATACCTAGCTCAAGGCAAGGAACGCAAACTTCCAACGCACAGCAAAGTTCGCAGACGTCGTCTGATGAACGACGTGAACTCGAGTCAAGCCTGAAAAGTCATAGAATTGCGATGCAAGGCTTTCTCCACGTGGGCTGTCTGAGGCAGAATCAGCCCCGTTCATGGTCTTTGGAGATTCCCCACGCATTTGACAAGACAGATGAGATGGACGCGTTTCCCGATCTTGTCTCGAGTTTGGACGACAACCTCGCAACAGTGTTTGTTGTGCTTGCATTGACAGAACGCTCTAACAAGGCCGAAACAAATACCATGGCGGAAGAAGAAGCGTGGTTTGAAGGTCATGGTCTTTTGCTACAAGAGGCAAGCGAGCCTTGGTGCTTTCGGCGGACCGGTGCCCTGGCCATTCGTCATCTAAGCTACAAGACTTGGCAATGCCTTCAGACTACGAGCAGCAGCTTACCAGGCTCGATCATGGAGACGGACACGACTCCCTGCAAGAACTTTTACATAGAATAAGATGGATGATTACATGTCGAACAAGCCTCTTTGCTGCACCTTGAGGCGTTTTGTATCTGCAGCAGTTCGCAAATGACATCTACCCTGCACGATTATGAACGACTCTATTCTGTCTGCTGGAAGTCCAGACCCGTCTCTTCCGGCGGCGAAATCATTGGCGATGCAGAAAAGACCAATCCCAGCCCCCTGACAGAGTCTGATGACTCGCGCCTAGAGCTTGGGGGTGGTGATTGAACTCCTGACAACTGCCGAGTTGGCGGTAGCTGAAATGTATGCGATTTAGAGGCCTTGGACGTCGGCAATTGTGCATATGCCCAAATCAAGTCCTCGTTGTATTCGTCGTTTACAAACAACCAGAAGAGGCGGTGGCACGCTGCAATGGTGGCTTCTCGACCGGGAAATGGTGGGGCAATGGTCCTGAGGTATCCGTTTGCGGACTCGAGCACATCTTCCGAACTGCGAGATGGCATTATGCTCATGCGTGGATTGCGAGTTCGCTCTCGCAGTAGGTTGGCAAGGCGGGATAGGGGCAAACCTCGAGCCGCATCTCCTTTCCGGCCCACTGCGGCGATAGTCTTGAGAGCTACCGAATCGCCGGTAGCCGATTGCTGCTTGATAGTTTTGATCGCAGTGTTGAAGTGAGCTTGGACATTTCTTGGGATACGTTTTGGCATGAGATCGAGGGCCTCGGGGGACGACAGGCTGTGAATCCTGTCAACGGCAAGCTTTGCTTGCAGAATGCTTCCGTCAACATAGCGTGCGATTCTTTGTATCCACTCGTGACCTTTATTACCGTGCATGGTATTTCTAAAGGCGAGCCCGAACGATGATAACGGAGGTTCAGATGGATCCTCCAAGGTCATGAATCCTAGATCTCCATGTTCGCGTTCGAGGTCCCATGTTAGGTACTCTGCCATTGAATCATCGGGCATACCATCGAGCGTCAGAGTGTAGTACTCTGGGGCCTTCCAAGCGCCTATCGAATCGCTGGTTACATAGTTAGATGGTGCTATTGTCATGGCTTGTACATATTTCGTATTGGTATTTTCCAGGCCGGACTGTACTCACCACTGCTGACAAGGAGTATCTTCCCTCTTGCAATTGATGCAGATATCCTTTTGCTGGCATTTGGAGCAGCGCCAAAAAACCTTGAGGGATGAGTCTGGCGGGTGATAATCACACGAAATGATCTTTGCTTGTTCATGCCTGGGTAATCGTGACGTGGCAAGTATCTTCAGTCCCTCGTCTTGCAGGGTGCTGAACTGCTGCTGTACCAATTCCCGTAGCGCTAGGCTGCACTGGTCTAGATGGTCGATGATAAGCACCGCATCTCCCTTTCTGACCAACTCGGCAGTCCTTAAGCGGAGTGCTTGTGCAATAGAGCCAATCCGTTTCGAAGCCCTCTGCCCTGTGCGTAGCAATTCCTTATATGTGCCGTACGCCAAATTTGTCGCAGGATCGACATGGCAGCTAGGAGGCGACAACTGGTTATATATGGTATCCAAGAGATCCTCTAAAAAGGCGAGTTCATTCTCGATTCTGCTGCGGTTGTCGATGAAGACGTTGGCAAGCTGGAAGTTCTCCTCCTCTGACTCCAACATGCTTTCTCTCAAGCGTTTGGCTACTAGTGCTGCGAAGGTTGTCTGACTATGCCATGAGCCTCTTCATCAGCGCTCTAGACAGAGACTGACCTTTCCGGCTCCCGGCGCGCCAATAACATGGAGTTGCCAATGGTCTTTACACTGCAGCCACTCGCTGAAGAGCTCGCTAGAAAGTATACTATCAAATAGTTGTTCGTAGATGTCGGACGTGATAGGCGAGGACTCCTGGATCGCTGTGTGCACGACCCTGTCTCGTGCAAAGACGTCACTATCAACCTTACTTGTGGTCTGCCTAATAGCGAACATGGTGTTTTGGCCAGTGAAGCTCCCCTGGACGGGCCGTAAGTATTGACCTTGACAACAAGGCTGCGTCTCGAGAAGCTACAATCTATTATGTAAATGCACGTGTCTCTCTCGCAATGAGTGTAACCAAGTGGTGGTAGTTCAAGTGATGTACAGCTTCAGTCAGGCTGACTGCATGATTTCGATAATCCGTGTTTGCAGCTCTAGCTGCATGTTATCATCGGTCCCGGAGGGGTTGTCATGCAAGAAGAAACGTGATCCAATTGGCTCTAGGAAGCTCCGCGCGAATAAGCATGCCAAGAACCGAGGAATTTCCGTTTTCGGATAGCGTCTATTCACGTGACGAATGCCAGAATCTCCTTCAGCCTAACCAGCCAGAAAACTAGCCAAGAGCCAGTTAAAGCAACGAGTGCAAAAAACAGCTGGAACCCAACTGAAAAATGAGCCAGAAAACAAGCCAAAAAAGCCAAACCAGCCCAGCTAGGCAGACCAGGCAGACCAGGCAGACCAGCTAGCGGTGCTGGAGGGGGGTGTGCCACGGTGGCTTGGGCAATATATAGATAATAAATGGGGCCTAAGCTGTGCTGTCCTTCAACGACGCCAGCCGACCCGTCAAAACTCTTATTTTAGAACAAAGATGGGGGCCAAATTCAGGGGCCAGGTTCTGGGGCCGGTTGTGGGGGCCAACTTCACCTTTATAGGCAAGTATCAAGCTGACGGCGAAAATTGATCGGTCATGTAAGAATTTCGGAGCAAATTTGCACACGTTGATGGGCTTGTATCACGGTGGTTTGAATTGACCTGGTGGATGCAACATGACCATCTGGGCCTTGTTTGGTACGCCCCGTCACGAAGCGACCTCTCAGGCAGTGAGCGCGGCAGCCTTAGGTCCCTGACATAATTTCTCCATGACATGGCCCCCTGCAGGTGACTTCTTCAACTCTAGAAAGACTGTTGAGCAACAGACCTATTCGGGCGAGGCTGCAGCCTTACTATTTATGTCCCCTTTTCCCGCAATGAGCTGCACGATTCCGTCCCAGACGGCTTGCCATTGTCACTCTCGAGATGCTCTTCCGAACGCCAGCCCTCTCGGCAGCCGTGTTGAGTAGTGTACATATATCAGATGCGCTATCGATATCGACGCCCAACAGTCCTCACAACAAGATTCGTGTCCGCCAGGCAGATGCTGAAACCCCAGACTTGAGCGCTTGCGGCTACATCATCGACGACGTCAATGCTGGATACGCTTACCACTATGCAACCGATGCATACTCGTGTCTGACCAGTGTACCTTTCAACCCTGCTGTTGCCACTCGCTTCATCACATACATCAACGACACCGTGCAGTTTCAAAGCACTCTTGCATATCTCGGGGAACCCCCAGCTGGATATCAGCAGCCCGCTGTGGACATCCTGTCAGGATTGGCACAAATTCAGAACAATATCACAGCCCAAGCCTATAAGAACCAATATCAATTCGAGGTTGACGTGCAGCATTTGCTGGACAGAGCTCATGATGGCCACCTATATCTGAGAGGCGGCATTATGGCGGCATTCTCTTTCCTCGCGCCCTATTCCATCACCGCTGCCTCACCAGACGGTGCAAGTCTACCGAAGCTTTACATCACAGATGACCTAGTAACAAGCAGAGACGAAGGCTGGACGCCTTCTGCCATCGTTACAATCAATGAGATGGACGCTGTTGAGTATGTCACAAAATTGGCAAGCATCAATGCCGTTGGCGGTATCGAACCAAATGCCGACTGGAACCAGTTATTCTACACACCTGCCACGGCCATCCAGGGATCCGGTGGTATTTGGGACAGTGGCGTGCGCTTCTATCCAGGAGACGAGATTGCGCTGGTCATGGAAAACGGGACCGAATACGTTGATTACTGGCTTGCGCTCTGGAGGGAGCCGTACGAGACTGGCCCCCTCACGACTGGTGGAGATCTCTACAACTACTTTGTTTTGAACTTCTTGCCCGCCTCGTATGATCCAAGCGGAAATTTTTACAACCCAGCATATGCTCCCGAAGAAAATTTCGCGAACACGACTGAACCTGTTGTCGTGCCCGAATCTGAGCAGTCTTGGAGGATTAGATCTAGCGGAGCGTATCCCAATCCTGATGTCCGACAAGAGGGCCTCGCAGTTCGCACCGATAGCGTTGTTTCCGGCTACTTCCTCCCACAGGTCAATGCTGCGACACTCAGCATTCCTTCGTTTGCGCAATACTCTGACGCCATCGGGGATTTCAGCGGTGCTGTATCAGAATTCATCAGCAATACAACCCAAAAAGGCTTGAAGAGAGTTGTGATAGACCTTCAGCAGAATACCGGTGGTACCGTGGAGCTTGCCTTTAGCACCTTCAAGAGGTTTTTTCCGAACGCGGATCCCTTTGCAGCAAGCAGACGCCGAAATCATCATCTCGGAGGCATTATCGGCGAAGCATACACATCTTACTTCAATAGTCTCAATCCTAGCGATCCTGACTATGACGACTTGCTGGCTGCTGAATGGGTGGTTACATCCAAACTCAACGCTGCAACGGGCCAAAACTTCACGAGTTGGGCTGAATACACAGGACCTGTGCTGGAAAAGGGCGATTCCTTCTCACTCACAGTATGTTGTCCGCTAGGTCTTATGCAATAGCTAGGTCTAACAGAGGCTAGGAGCGATACAACCTTTCGAACTCTGCGTTCACTTCAGCTTTGTTCGAAGGCTGGGTGCCATTGGGTTATTCCCCTGAGAGTCCCCTCGACTACTCCACCCCACCATTTGCGGCTGAGAATATGGTCATAGTAAGTGTCATGGCTTATGATCAATTACTGAGGCTGACAAGTAGTAGTTGACAGATGGAGCCTGTTCATCCACATGCGCCCTTCTGGTCGAGATGTTCAAGCAGGTCGGCGTTCGAACCGTTGCAGTAGGCGGACGTCCAGCCACCGGTCCCATGCAAGCTGTTGGAGGTATGTCAAAGACTGCTGAAATACGCCACTATATCACCACTGACGCACATTGCTTTAGGGAATCGTGGTGCCGCAATTTACTCCGCCGATCGAATCGACTATGACCTCGGTCTCATCTCTAACCCTGCGTTCAATGTCGACAATGCAACATTAGCCACGGTTCCTCAACTCACCGATGGTGGCTACCGAGATTCTGGTGTCTTCACAGCAGCCCTTGGTATCAATCTCAGGGACCAGGTCCGACCGAACGATACAGAGCCGCTCCAATTCAAATACGAACCCGCTGATTGCCGCATCTTCTACACCCTAGCAAACGTGTTCAACTACACCCGCTTGTGGTCTGATGCTGTCACAGCCATCTTTGACGACACTTCAAAGTGCGTCTCAGGCTCCACAGGCTTTTCGAGCTCAAACAGGACTGCGCCAGAATCTGCGCCAGCCGCACCAGCTCCACTCAGTTTTGACATCGCCCAGCCTGATGCTGCACTAGACGGTGAGAACCTCAATGAATCAGGCGGTCCACAGAACGCAGAAACGGCTGCACAGAGCTTCACCATTACCGACTGCTTGCCCACTGGAGGCTGTGACTTTCCCCATGTCCAGCGATGCGAACTTGTGTCAGCGACCATCTGCGGCGTTACCGACAACTACCGGTTGTGTCTCCCACAGACACAAGACGCGAGCTTGTGTGACCCTACAATTGCAGAGTGGGAGCAAACCTTTGTCGATGCAGGGCGTGGTAGTCTCAAGCGAAGACGTCTGCCTGGTAGTTTGGTGCCACCGAGGAAGCCAGTGGGTGGAGCGCCTCCGTCGGGCCTCAAGCCTGGTGGTGTGTCAAGCCGCAATGAACCGCAGCAACCAGTCAAGAAGTATGGGCGATGTAGGCCGAAGAGAGGCAAGAACTTGGCGTTTCCGAGATGTCCTTTTGGATAAGCACTTGATACGATGTAATATGATCTAGGCCAGGCTTTGCTGGGTGGTCAAACCTTGCGAAGACTGCTGCATAAACTGTAATAATACTAGAAATATAATGTATACACATGACCCCAACCCTTCTCATGCCCTCGCGATGCACGTCAAGGGCATTCGTAGAGCAACTTCATCGATATCTACATATCTTGCTTACTTTAGGTTCATCTCTTTGTCTCCTTCTCTTCTCCAAACCCATCCCTCATATAAGTAAAACTAATGACTATCCCAGAATACTGAAATTAAACTGTATGATTTAAATGAGTTAAAGTTTGCCGGATTGGTTCGATATCCAAAAGAGTTCGCGTGATGGTCTCGATACTATAATCCAACTTAGCTTGGCACTCGTGCGCGGACAGAAAACAAAGTTGCTATTGTGCGCACTCCTGGCCCAAGAGTATGGTCTAGATGCTGATGATGCTCTCACTGAGAAAGAGGTGTACCGCCACCAATACAATGAGCGCTAGGATAGCCTCATGCAAACAGCTCCAAACCGGAACGTGTGCTCGGCTTGCATGTATCCGGGCTCTCAAACATATGGGACGCCTAAATTTTCTATAGGGCCAGAGCAGAAAAGGCTGCGTGGGCTTGTGCGGCTCGAGAATAGCCTAGAACCTCACGGCCACCGAGCCACAGCCTCACGTCTGATGCTTGATGTTCTCGTCCCCACACTCCATTGGATACGCTGTCGACCGACAACAAGCTGCCAGCTTGACGCTGCAGCAAGCCAAAATGCTTTTTCTAGAGGCGGCAGTTGGCAATATCAAGACCAAGAGCCCTAACATGAACCTCGAGCGTGCTTGTCTATGGGCACGGACGAGCACCTCTCGTTTCCATGGCTTAGCCTCACACTCTTGCCACCTACTAGGCATGGTATCTCACCAGCAGGTTTACAGGTTGTAAGAGAAGATGGGAGTTTGAGACTGACGAGACCGCCGTCGATGCACCAGTACATCAAGGCAGTATAAGATCTGAATAAAATGACCACAGGGAAGAGTTGCGACATGCCTAGTGCGTTTGGAGGTCTCGCAAACATTCTTGATGGGCCTAGGGTTTCCTAACTCATCGTTCCGAAACGGATTGCTATGCTACTTCCTGGATGTTGCATTCTCCTAATAACTAGATGAGCCTATGCGCCTCCCCAGCGACTCAAACAAAAAATGTGCGCCAAGCTGAACGTGGGTAGGCTGAGAAACTGCACAGGGCCTATTGGGATCTGGTAGTAAGGGCGCAGGGGCTCGTTATGACCAACCCCTTTGGCGTCTTGGTCTTGAACTCTGGCATCGTTCAACGGTACCGTAGGTATAGTGAAGAGCGCACTCTTCCTCGCAAAGGCACATTGTACAGTGTCCAGGAGCTACGTGACAGTTTCTCCCTGTAAGAACTGGGACTCTTTGGCATGCCCAACATGGACGCTAGAGGATTCAGGGATTGGGACTCAGCGCACGCCAAACCAGCACCAAAACCGGAACTGGATATAGCACTTCACGAGTTGGAAGAGCAACATCCAATCGCATACACCGAGTTAGTGTACCTTGAGTTAGGTAGCGATTGCCGAAAGAGTCTGGAAACCGACCAAACGCGCTAATGATGAGCACTGCATTATCAATTTCCACGACACTGAACCGACTAAAGTAGCATGAAAGCCGACAATGTAGATCAAAACAGTGGTGTTTCGAGAGAACCGGGTCAACAATGCAACGCATCTTGGAGCCGGTACCGTGAAGTTCGACACCCGTCTCCATGCAAAAGGCGCAAATATCCCGTGGCCGCGATCCTATTGTCAGGGCGGCAATACTTGGGTAACGAGACAAGGCCAGACGTACTGGGCTATCCACTCTATAGTATCATGTTTGTAGAGGAATCAAGATCAAGAGGTAACGTAAAGTTTATGGAGTGCATAGGTATTGGTAAGATTTACGAATGCGTGGAGAGAAGCAGGGGCAAGAAAGGAGGGAGTTGTGTTAGAATAAGGCAAGCGGTCATCTATTGCGTGAGAGATTATCGATCTTCTTAGTAACCAAACGTGTTACAGATAGGTTTGTTCTGTCGTTTCGGCGATGCAGCTCGGGCTGAAAGTCAACACAGGCATGATCTTTTGCCGTCTTGAGAGGTGAAGTGCGACGAATCGTGCAACAGGAAGTGACGATGCTGAAGATAGCTGTAGAGAACTTAGATGTGTGAGCGCATTGACCGAACCCCATACCATATAGCAGGGCTGTAATTTCGTTTCTAGTGCCCGGGACTTTCTAAAACATTACGGACTAGAGAGGGCATAGAGAATGTGACAGATTAGGAGACCAAGGCTCACGGCCGCATGCAAACCCATGACAATCAAGCACCTCTTAACAGGAACTGGGAGAAGAGTATACAGCACCGAACCATATCTTGAAATCGAATCAGCGTACGGGTGCTTAGGAAATGGAAGAAGTAATTTTACAAACTATGACTTATAGAGGCATTGGCAACCCATTACGCCTAACCATCCACTGCCATTCGTTAGCAAGCGCCAATTGTGCCCGATATATCTTGTCCTTCTCCGACAGCTCAGTCTTCCCATGACTCCTCCTAGTCAGGACATCCTCATGGTCAGCATCGATGAAGTACGGCCGGTCAACTTGACACGTTACATGACTCTCGCTTGGCACTACTCCACGGTGAAGATAATCTCTTATATAAGTTGCGGCACAGAGTGACACGACAGAGACACTGCAATGTCCGACACCCTTGATCTCGACCAACCGCGAGTCTCGAAATAATTTTTGAGTGGCTTTTGCCGATATCAAGGGGCAAATGGGGTCGGTCGACATGGACACGATGAGCATGGGTTCTGCCGTCGCGACCATGGATTTGGGCGCATACTCCATTGTTTTGGGCACGATCCATTGCTGTTTGATGTAGTAGTCGAGATTCTCGCTCGGCCCAAACACGCTGATGTTGACGATTGAAAGGACTGTGCCCTCGAGAAAAACTTTGCGGTCCTGCGTCCAGTAGTTCGCGCCGCTACGGGCGTCATTGTTAAAGACAAAGTTGCTCGAGTCGTCTCCCATGTCGAATGCTGCGTGCTGGGCGTAGGCTAACCAGGCTTCGGTGGCATTACCGTTGATTACCTTTGCCAGGTTTTTTGCGAGTTTATACCACTTGAGCGGTCTGTACACTGGAGACAGAGAGAGCAGTGTTAGTATGCGGTGCAATTGAAGTCTGTCCTAGCTTTCACTTACGCGCAGGAAGAACGCCGTTGAAGAAGACGTTTTCATACGTGAGTTGACCCCATGCCGTATTGTTCACGTATACGCTCATAGGCTGCTCTTTGAGTCGCTCTCCGAGGTCCATCACGATCTTATGCAACTCTTCAGCCGTGTCTCCGAGCGATGAAAGAGCGCAGTTTTCTTTTTCCTTGATGCATTGGCGAAATATGCCCATGAACGCGTTCTCTGTATCGGTATAGTGGACGCTATCGAAATCGCGATCATACCAGTGGAAGGTGTTGGATACTCCATCGATGATGATTCGCTTCGATCGCTCGGGAAACAACTGCGCATACGTCTGGCCCAGAGTTGTACCATAGCTAGATGTTTGTCTTAGCCGAAGCACATTGAGACGGATTCATGACGCGAACCTGAAACCCCAATAATACATGTCTTTTTGTCCGACCGCATCCAGGATACTGTTCATATCGGCGGCAGTTTGAGGGGTGGTAATGTAACCGCCCAGCTCTCCCATAGTGTCTTTGCAAGCTCGAACGAACCCCTTCGCCCAGGCATACATTTCCGGACTGTCATGCACAGCCTCCTTGCTGCGTACTGGACTCAATTTCGCCTTTGTTTCGTTGTCAGGATAGCATAGTGCTCTAGGCACAGATCCACCAACCCCTCGTGGATCAAAGGAGACAATGTGCAAGCCATCGCCAACAACCCCTCTCAGCTGCGCCCCACGCCGGGTAATTAATCGTAGACCACTGCCCCCTGGTCCTCCGGGATTGAGCAAGAGATTCTGAGTCGCGTGCTCTCCACCACGTAGACGAATGACGGGAATGCGGAACGTCTTATTCTTACTCTTGGACGTATCAAAATGATCCATTGGAACGGTGAGGTTGAAGCATTCGAGTGGATGCCCGCCAACACTGCCGCACGGCTGCCACGACACTTTCTCACCTGCATACCGATGCCCAGGGCCTCCATTGCTCAAATCCCACGTCCGGCGTTGAGATAGAATGACAAGCATGGCGCCAATCCACATCTGCCCGGGAAAGTGAGCTTGCCAATAGACTTCAAAGTATCAGTATGAAGGAGCACTCACCACAAGACAGAATCCTATGGCGCCGAAGAGGAGTCTCCTCCACCGACTCGACTGAGGAGCTGTTGGAGGGCTAGGTTTCTCCCCATTGTCGAGTCGTTGGTAGCTAGGCGCCATTGCGTCGATGAATTCAAACAGAGGGCAGTCATGCAAACCCAACAATGCAACGAACCTGAGGGCAGGTAGAGCGTGCAAATATTCATTTCGACCATGGCACAAGCTTTAACTGTCTATAGCAGCGGTTATCGCAACAGGCCAAGGATATAGTGACTACATGCCGGCCCAAGTGAATCGGTCCGAGGACGCACCATAGCACGAGCTTAGTCGTCCACAAGCTGACCGTAACAATCAAATGTACGTGGGGGAATGCTTAGCCCGAGGTTATCCCACTGCAGCGTGGTGCCGATCGCAGCAAGTATGACTTGTTCACTCCATGCACACAGTCATACCTATTTTCCCCGGACTAACAGCATCGACCAGAAGCGGATGGCTTGGCATTCCCACTTAGCAGATCCCTTGGCATTGAGTATCTCAACACCATCCCCCCTCGCCTGTGCTGGCCAATAGACGAGTCGAAGTTTATTACCTGCGAGTGCTATGTGCTGTGCTGCATGGTACGGCTTCTGTCTGCAGAAATATTCTCAAAACGGCGGCTAGGCTTTACCCAAGTGGTCATGGAGAAATGCTCCGTAATCGTATTCAAAGCCAGATTCTATACTACAACGGTAAACTTGCTCTTTGCAGTAGACATGTTACCCTCTAACCTCCCCCAACCCCGGACTGTATCGTCCCCTTGCTAGCGGCCTATATACACGAACACTACTGCCATGTGAGCAATAGTACGATATGCAGCCCCTGCGTTTTATGGTGTAATCACGCTTCCGGCGCTTCGCCCCCCCTCCCGGGCTTACCTTCTTCCTTTGTACGTGCTAATGCATCAGGAGACGCCGTCTCGACGTTGGATAGAGGCCAAGACCCATAGCCTTGCGCAAGAAGGCTTGCCGGCTGTATCGCACGTGTTGGACAGGCGCAGAACCGACTGTTACACGGGGTATGGGTCTATACTTCTCTATCCTGGTCCGCACTAAGGCAGGTGAGTATTACGTTAGTGTTCCGTGAGGTAATTGTCTGGCG
>JALPSE010000306.1:0-23870 GCA_030558545.1 Bipolaris gigantea | reverse complement strand
TGGCCCCCCCCCCCCCCCCCCCCCCCCCCCGCGCGCGCGCTAGCGGCTCTTATCAATTCCACACACCTTTGACGGGGCACTTTCTCAGTCCTGCCTGCGTTGATTTTTCCCATTGATCATTACCCGACATATCCCTAGCATACCAAGTGCAAGCGACTGTACCTGCCCGCTAGATTATCCCCTGATATCCGCACATCGGTTAGAACCACGCACTATCCATTGGAGATCCACGGCTAGGTGCGTGAACGACTCCGGACCACAGATTGGCTTTTGAGAATCGCCGAAGGTTACATTGTATGCGCACAAATCAATAGGTGCAACGTTATCTTCGCTCAATAGCGGAACTTGGCGCGTTGTAGATTACTGCGAGTCGAGTGGTCCGTCCTGAAGTGCCCAACTAGTCTCACAACAGTGCCCAAACCATACAAAACACCATGGACCCCTTTCAAGATGCTGGCTCCTCTCACCAGGACCACCTCGAAGCAGAAGAACAAATGTCTGCCACGCCTGGAAGGAAGCGTGTAGGCTGGAGCTCAGAACCCTCTGCTAATCGCTCAGCCCAATCGCCCGAAGATACTGGCTCGGCGGGGCACAACACGCCCCTCGAACGCTCAGATGTATCACATGACGACCTCCAAGAGATCCGGGCTTCACTACGACTAGCCCTTGGAAACAAAAATCTCCCTGAAGAGGTCATCCAGGAACCTGTCACATCAAAGGATGTGCAGAGACCTCGTCCAGCTATACGAAAACCTGGCCCTCGAACACCTCCGCCTGAGTTCTACCTCAATGACCAGCCAAATTCTTTTGATGAGAATGATCCATCCAGACAATCCTCAATAGGGCAAGAACTCAAAGAGCGCTCTGGCCTTGCAGCTCAACGTCGTGCAGCAAGACTATCCAAATCAGTTGGTACATACTCTGCTCCTGCATCACGACGTAACTCCAATGACTTCGCTTCACCATCGATTGAGCTTCATAGCATGTCCCAGCAGCATGAGTCAGTTGGAGAAACAACTGATGATGATGAGGACGACTCTCGTTTCATGAAGCGCGCTTCCATGATCCTTCGACAACACACCATTCGAGAAGCCAACAACCAACCTCCACTGATCCCAGAAGACCTCTATCACGATGTCAAAACTCCACTCCAATCCGGTCAGGTCACACCAGATGCATTGGAAGTTGAGGATGAGCGTGTGGTTCGACCCACCAAATACCGCACAGGAGTGCTTGGTACCTTGATGAAGATGTCAAGTAACGCGGGAGCCCCTCAGACTCGCAAAAACACTCCTCACCGAAGTCTCAGTACGGGCACACTTAGCGGTGCTTCGACTGCAGCCAACTCCCCGAACCCTTCACCGCCAGTCTCAGGATACTCAACTCCACGTAGAGGTCGCTCTTGGTTTCGAAATCATAATCACAATCAATCAGTTGCTTCCGTGTCCCAGTTGGTTGGAGCATCGGCGCATAGCTTTGCCACCCCTGCACAGAAAGAGCTCGGCCAGGAGCTGGATGAACAATACAGGAAGACCCGCCCTGGCATGAGAAAGCGGTCCAAATCGGAAGATTCCATGTTGCGGTTCAAGAGGAACAGAAGAAAGGAAGAAGAGATCAGGATCAAGATCCACCTCGCTGGTACCTTGGCGCGCCAGAACTATCTCCGCAAGCTTTGCAAGGCGCTTATGATGTATGGTGCGCCTACACATCGTCTGGAGGAGTACCTGAGCATGTCTGCTCGTGTCTTGGAGATTGAGGCACAGTTCTTGTACATGCCCGGTTGCATGATCATCGCCTTCGATGACTCCTCGGTTCATACCAGTGAAGTCAAGCTTGTCCGTACCAGTCAGGGTGTTGACCTTGGCAAGCTTCGCGATGTGCATGAAATCTACAAAGATGTCGTTCACGACCGTATCAATGTTGAAGAGGCTACACTGCGTCTTGATGCCATCATAAATCGCAAGGCCAAGTTCAACAAGTGGCTTAGGGTACTGCTGTATGGGTTGGCATCCGCCACTGTCGGACCATTTGCCTTCCAGGCTCGGTTCATCGATCTTCCCTTTTGCTTCCTACTCGGCTGCATCATCGGATGGCTACAGCTCATTGTCGCCCCGGGCAATGATCTCATCAGTAATGTCTTCGAAATCGGCGCATCAGTCATCACCAGTTTCGCGGCGCGGGCCCTTGGGTCTATCCGACACAACGGCAAGGAGATCTTTTGCTTCAGTGCTATGGCGCAGTCCAGTATCGCTCTTATCTTACCCGGTTTCATAGTTCTCTGTGCCTCGCTTGAGTTGCAGAGTAAGCACATTGTCGCTGGCTCAGTTCGTATGGTCTACGCAATCATCTACTCCCTCTTCTTGGGATTCGGCATCACCATCGGTACAGTATTGTACGGAATGATGGACAAGAACGCAACTTCGCGCACAACATGCCACAACCCCATGTCAACAAATTTCTACTATCTTTTTGTTCCCGCATTCACGATTTGCCTACAGATTGTCAACCAAGCCAAGTACAAGCAAATGCCTTCAATGACCATTATTGCGTTCATTGGATGGATTGTCAACTTCCAGAGTTCCAAGTACTTCAAGAACAATGCGCAAGTCAGCAACACCCTAGGCGCTCTTGCCATCGGTATTGCGGCTAACGTGCATGCTCGCTTTGGTCGCCACATTGAGAACTGGTGTCTTGATACATGGGAGATCAAGATGCGGCCTCACTTTGTGAAGTTCCGCAAGATGCATCTCAGAAAGAGTCGCGGACCACTTCGCACCCACAAGGTTGAGCGTTCAGCCTTCGACCCTACACACACCAGCAGCGGCCACACTTCAAGGGCTAGCTCCATGAGCGAGTTCACTCCCCACACTCGCAAGATTGGCTACGGTTTGGCTGCTGCTGCCATGCTGCCTGCCATCTTTGTTCAAGTCCCCTCTGGCCTCAGTGTTCAAGGGTCGCTTGTGTCTGGTCTTACATCAGCCGATCAAATCGTACGCAACAGCACTGGCAACGCCACGACAATTAGCGGTGCCGATGTTGGCATGGGTAGTTCTATCAATTCTATCGCACTCGACGTCGGTTTCTCGGTCGTGCAAATTGCGATTGGTATCACCGTTGGTTTGTTCCTGGCCGCGCTCATCGTGTACCCACTTGGCAAGAGGAGGTCGGGTCTGTTCAGCTTCTAGAGCAGTTGTGCTGGGTTAGCGAGTTTTTTGGTACACAAAATTTTTCTTAGCGGCCATAGTAGAGGCTCACTCTACCGTTTCTCTTCAAAAAGTAAGCGAGCCATGCATTTACATGGAGTTTGGAGTTTCTTTTCTTGTTGCCAACCTACAACGACGCAACGAACGATCTATAAACTTAGATGACGCGATTCAACACACGTGTTTACTTAGGCATAATACATGCATCACTTGTGCGCAAAAGCCTTTTCCTCGCCACACTTTTCTCTCGCCTCAAGTCTGCGTTTTTGCCACTCTGATAATGACATCACCAGACATGTTTTGGCATTTTGCGCCAAAGAATGGGCTTCCGGATTGGGTTTGGTAAATCCCGCGGCTTCCGCGCAAACGCATTCCGCCTGTGTTGAGGATTCCCCTCTCTCCACCACGAACTTATGCAACAGTGGGATAGGAATCTACGGGATGGGCGTCCTACGCGACGGGTCACATGTGGGACGCTTCGTGATCCCGCTTGCAGCACGGGTCGCTGATGTATGGGGATGAGCAGCAGCTCGCCATTTCTAAATCCTCTTGGCTATGTAGCTGAATAATGCCGATTACCAAGCTTGCTATCCAGGCATCCCGAATTCACCACCTCGGCTTTCGAGAATCCCATTACGAACCCCATAATCCAGCTAAAAACAATACAAAACTAAATTCCACAATCACACAAAAACGGCTACACAACTACCCCCTAGGCACCCATACCCAACCACTCTCCAACTAACGTCCTTTTCAATCGGATATTCCCTCTGCAACCTCCTCCCTGACAACCACGCGGAGATGCAATTTGGGCAGAGGGAAGGGTCAGAGTCGGGGATGGGTAAAATACACATCATGACTCTCATCTGGATATTTGACTTTATTTGGATCGTAAGTAATGCTTGGTGCCAGATGAAGGGTGCAGGCGATCTTTTATTGATATAAATTGCCTTCAATCGGAGGCTCGACCGGAAAACTGGTAAAACAGCAATGTCCGACATGCTCATCTCTATTGAATCCCCCACTATTTGCGTGGCTAACAGCACCCCATTGCACCGGTAGGACACTTGCATCGACGTCTTCCTGCGGCCGATGACACGCCGCGCTGATAGCCGCTGAGTTGCTAGCAGCCAGCGGCATACCTGACGGGAAACGCATCTTACTCATAGCAATACCAGATGCCGCAATAGCAGTCGCAACTGCCATTGTCAGTACGATGGGAACGGGCGAGTATCCGCATGTCGAAATTTGGTCCTTGACCCGCCGTGTGAGCATGTCGGTAACGGAAATCTGTACCTTGAACAGACTTTGCGAGGCGAGCCAGTGGAAGAGGCCAGACACCAGCGTCACTGGTATCGCGTAGCGATACGGCACGCCGAGCCAGTAGGTATGGCGCTGCTGGCCTACGGGCGATGTGACGCGCAAAGGCTTGCGCTGAACGCTATAACTCGCCCATTCCGCCGAGATGAACATGGTTGTGTAGAGCGCGTTGAAAGCGAGGTACATGTAGGAAAGGAGCGCTTGAGGCGTATTGGCGAGGAGTACGCCGCCCATGAGTGATGTATCAAAGTTGAGTAGGTTGTTGCCCTGGATGGTGCCAAATCCAGTTTCCCACAATCTCTTGGGATCCCGGGGCATGCCCTTCAATGCGAGAACTGTTAGGAAAATGCCAGCCACAGACAAGGCGCTGTACCTGTAGAGGACATACAATGAGCTCGTTTATTCCAAGAGGGCAAAGAGTAGACTTACGACCAGTACGTAGCAACCCATCTCTTTTCGCTAGGCGCCATTGCCCATGTGCGTCTTCTTGGCCTGAACCTTCTGCGATCTTTTATCATCGCAATGCCTGGGTTTTCCATGGCCCACTGGTTCCAATCCCACCACAACTCTACATGACGCCGGGTTTGCAGACAACGTCCGCTCGTCGAGGGGTCGGGGCTGTCAAGAAAACTGGCAATGGCATCTCCAACGGTTACGAATGCGGCATGATCTCCGCATTTCCAGAGGGTAATGGCCATACAAGTGGCCTTGACCAGGTTGGAAACGACGACCAGAATCGCAATCACAAAACTGAATTGCAGCTCGCACAACTCTTCAACCTGTTCAACGAGACAGTACGATAGATCGCTTCCGTACGGCTTCCATTGCGATCTATCCCGTGGCATCTCACTTTCGTCGCCTGCATCGCCTAGTTAATGCAGTTTCGTTAGCATCACTTTGGATTCATATGCGTATGGGGTATCGCTTACACCCTGTCGATTTGTGTGACTGACATCGCCATAAATTAGATGGGTATCTGCGCGGTGAGCTTGGAAAGGGGAGGGTAGCGTTAAATTCCACTCGCTCGTAGCTTTTATCCCGATCGTCGAGGGTTGATGAATCGTTTGTGATTTGCGCCCATTCAAAACCCCCCAGTTCTAATTGGCGGAGTTCCCATTTTTCGGGGTTTCGCCATACTGTTGGCTGTGCTTGGACCAGATAGACATTACCAACGTCTGAAACGTAGTGGCTACCGTACTTGCCGAAGCACTCGGCTGCAGTCATGTTCTGGTACATGGGTACAGTAGTCCCGTTGCTCAATCTTACGGTGCTGTCAACCTCGATGCGATACGGCTCGAAATCTCTTATCCAAGTTTTGTTCCGCAAACTCTCAATGTCGGTGAAATTGTCGAAATTGTCAAAATTGTCAAAATTATATTCGCTCCCTTGAATCCAATCCTCCATAGTGGGTACCACAAAATATTCGTTCGCCTGGAGCTGTGTAAACACGACCGAGTTGAACAAGAAGTGTAATGGCACCGATGATAGAAACAGAAACATGTAGATAACAACGCGTTCTCGCCGGATATACCGCAAGTTGCGGAGATTCGGGACACCAATATGCAGCCAAAGACGCTGGGCGTGGGCGCCATCGACTTCTTCCCTATTCGGGGCTGCGAGAACTTGCATAACGTAGTTGCTGCCGCACAGCAGCATGGTACCGAGAACCTTACTGCGTGGTAAGTAAGATAGTCTGGGATGCGAACAGATAGCTTACATTGACAAGTAGGTGTATCTTGACATTCATATTTCTGACAACCGCACAGTTTCCGCGATACATTGTGCCGATGGCACCATTGGCCTGAAAACTAGGATTTGCCCAAACCCAAATGGTGATGCCGAGGTTGAAGACGAAGACGACGACAACTCCGATCAGTGCGATGAGTGCGCCGGTACGCCATCCGGAGCGGAGAATCCCCTTTTGAGGTAGCTTCTCGTGATGACTGCTGTATTCTGGAGGAAGGAGATGGCCGCTGTCATCTGGTAGTTGTTTTGTGATCTTCGCAGAATGGAGTAGCTTTACGAAAGACGGGCCGCGTTGACGTTCAACAATACAATCATCGCTGCTTCCGATACTCGAAGACCCTTTTCTAAACCAAGGTTTAGCGAGCGCTGGGACTGTGAAGCAACATTCCAAGCCCTACCGATGCCCATGAGGCTGTAATAGCTCGATGTCGTTGGAATTCCTACCGCCATCAGTCTCGCGACGTAGCGATTCGTACATTGCCACTTTTTGATGCAGAGAAAGGCCAAGTTGATTGAGGGACGTCTGGCTACGGTCGGGATATCTGGGGTAGGCTAAGGCGAGGGTTGGCCAAGTCAACTTCGACTACATGTGAATTAGGCCGCCAGTGGGAGCCGATACCCAGCATGATCTGCGCCATGCTTCGAAGTTCTGCAGCCAGTCGTATGCGAGGATGTCAAAAATAGAGGATTGAGTGCGCCTTGCCTAGATAGAATGCCGCCGCCCAGCCAATCGGTGGCCGGTCGGGTAAATTCATCATTGGCAATGCCAGAAGGCGTCCACCGTAGCGAAGTGTGCAACAACTATAGATTACATATCTCAGCCACACTCAGAATCTCATCCGGTTATCTTGAGGGTCTCATTGGATTGATATGATGAACCCAGTAGACAACACTGAGCCGTAGATTCCAACTACTCCCAGGTTGCATCTCAATATGCCCTACATTGGCCACTGTCGAAATACGTGTGAGCACGCGTAGTTGAAATTCCTTTTATTTTCAGAGTAAAAGATTTATGCTCAGCCTGCGAACGCGGCGCTCTAAGAAAAGGGCACGTACAAAACAATCCGTTAAATCATCACCAGAAACAGGGAGATTAGTGCCGCTATGCGCGTCAACAGTGAAGTCATGACCACCAACAACAAATCAATCTACTCCAAGGCATCCATCGAGGGCCGGGTGGGTGTGATCAATCTCGGTCAAGGTTAGCAGTTGTGTATAGAACCAACCATAGCACATACTTCAGAGTCAATCACTGCAATTTTAATTCCTTCACCAGTAAATCCCTTTGTGTGCCACTTATCGACTTGGGTCATATTGTGGGTCGAGAATGTTTGATTGTCTTGGAAGTTTCTGTCCTCTAGCTGGAATAGACCTGCTGACCTAGGTGATCCAACGCCTCCGACTCGAGGGTCAGGTAAAGGAACGATTGTCTTGAACCAGACGTTTTTGATGGCTGGATTCGGGACCAATGAAGACGTGTGCTCATCAGAGGATTTCTCATTATTGAACTGGACAGTCGCGCCCTTGAACATATCGTAGTTCAAATTTAGCATTTTGTCAATGGCAAGAGTCCTGAGGGTGGATGAAAGTATATCTAGCTTCTAGCAAAGAAGTCATCTAAAAATTCCCTGTTGCTGCTTCTCAGATGCTGCACGTGGGAAGGAAGAGCGGACAGGTTAGATGTACAGAGCTGCAAAGGTTTCTCTAAAAAATCTACTAGAGAGTGTTTCTTTTTCGTTTCTATGAAGGGTCAGTACCTAGCATGTCGCAGAGAAGCATTGCTTGCATTTAGTCTACCGAAGTAAAATCGGTAATATACCCAGCTAGACCCAGGGGCCTACCAACCAGGACCCCGGAAAACGACGATCCCCAGATCATCCGGTCAGCGGGTGGCGAGAAGGGGAAGAGAAGAGTCTAGGGGCGCTGATCGCAATTTGTCCATATTTGTTATCCGGTCCGCCTAACTGGACAAAAAAGCCAGATTTTGTAACAGCAGAGGTAAAAAAGCCTTGGTACGATCGGTGTCATGGAGCAATGCTAGAAATGAAGTCTAAAGAAGGTTTGGAAGAAGAACATACGCGCAAAGGGGAAAACACAATTCACTTATTTCATTTCATTTCATGTCATTAATGTGGTATACATGTACTTCACTCAAAACGCTAACCTCCGTGGCACCTCTCATCCCCACGGCCAAGCTACACCGACCCCCTCCTAACCCTCCTCACCGCATTCGGCGTACTCGTCGGCGGCAACGGGACAAACTCCTCCGTATGCGTCGCCTTCGCCGTCCCATTGGTGCCATACCCACTCGTAACCACCTGACTTCCATCCGCAATAACCACATGATCCAGGACCCTCCTGAAATGCTCCAGACTAGCTTCAGGCTGATAATACGGCACCTCGTGCCCGGCCTCATAAATCCTCGTGAAGCTGAAATTTCCGTACTCGCGCACCTCGCCGTACTCGACGCCGTCGACGAGAAAGGGAGTGTAGCCCGCGGCACGGAAGGCGTCGGCGTAAGTGTAGTTGACGGCGAGCGAGACGGCTTCGCCGCCGAACCAGTTGCAGATGTAGTCTGCGTCGCCGTAGAGGAGGGCGACGCGGACGCCGTAAGCGAGGATTTCTTCGAGGTCTTCGAGGAAGTTGGGGAAGACAAAGTCGCCGGTGCGGCCGAAGCCGCGGGAGACGTTGCGAGCGTTGGTGCTAGTGTAGTTGATGTTCACGCCGATGGCTTCTTGGGTCGAGGCGAGGTTTAGGAAAGATTGGAAGTAGTCTGGGGGCGTGGGGTCGTCGTAGGGGTGCCGGATGTCGTAGACACCTCGCCCACCAAATGCGTAGTATGGCTCTTCGACGAGTGATCGGCAAAGGTTAGTTGCGGATGAACAGGTTAGATAGCCGTCTTCGGTGGTGCGGTCGGATTGCCTGCAGTATTCGATTTGGTCATGGCAGCCTTCTGGCATGTAGTAGGCGTTCTTCATGAAGGTGTATACTGTGTCGTTGACCGATTTGATGCCGTAGGTGTTGTTGACAGCGAACTCGGGGTAGTAAGGGGCCTGGATCTGCTCATCAACGATTCCGTTGATTATACCGAGAGTATCCATGCGAATCTCAACACCAGGGGAAGAGCCGTTCTTGATCTTCTCATTTTGCTGGTAGAAGTAGTTGTAAAAACCAGGGCCGTAATGACCGCCGTAGCTGGGAAATGGTTAGCGAAGGGATCTCTAGTATCACTCCGGATTTACCAACCTCTCAGTCCACAGATTGAATGTAAAGTTGGTGATATCAGGGTCGAGCTGGGGGCTCAGGTCCAAGAAAGCCTGGAGAATGTGCCATGCACCAATGGCTGCAGCATCGGTAGTGTTTGTGGTATCGGGATCAACGAGCGAGTATCGACCGTCTGCATCGGTTTCCGTGGTCTCGTAGGAAAACCCTACGCCAACGGGCTGCGAGAGATACAGCATGTTACTGTGCTCGTTCCATGAATAAGGATTGAGCTGTGTCTTCAAGTCCTCAGTAACATTACATGGGCCGTGTTCTTGAAAGAGACCGATGAGCGAGTCACTTCCTGGTCCACCATTCAACCAAAGTGTCTGGATACAAAGTTAACATGGGCCACCAAATTCGGGGTTGAAGTATGGGTTGTACTTACCAACGACTTTTCGGATGGGTTTTCACGCGCCTCGAAGAACCAGAAGAACATGTTGGTAGTAGGATTGAGACTGATGTAGCCGGCATAATCGTCGACACCTTCCGTAGTCTCGCAAACTCCCGCCTTTCCAGGCTGCTTGTAGCGGATCTCGGCACCCTGGGCAGACTTGATGGTGGTGACACCAGTGGGGTCAGCAGGGACCTGACGCTCAGTGATGAATGGCTTGCGGGCATGACTGAGCGTTGCCGCGGCCAAGACGGCAGCGATCTGAGTGAAGCGCGCCATGGTGAAAAGCTTGTCGCGAAGAAGAATGACCAAGGCTTAAGCAGTCGGCTTGCCGAGAAGGCCGCTTCTCTCGGCCTTCTTAAATACGCTGAATCAGTGAGAAGCTAGGCCGTTTAGTAACGTGGGATCTTCTTGCTATGTAAATTTCTTTCCGCCTACCATGGCCGAGCACCGCATGACGAACAGGCCAAATGCGATCTGTGGGTGGACGTACAGCAGATTAATCTGAATGGGGCAACTGCAAAGTAAGACTGGTCATTGCAATTGGCCGGATAACACGAGTATGACGATCCTGCGAGTAATGAGTTAAGGCGGTAATACTATGTACTTAGTTGCGGAGGTTGGACAACCGGTCAGTACTTATCCATGCAGGACAAACAGCACCGTTTCGGAAATGCGACTTGTGCCCCATCATCTCAACCCATCCAAGATTGCTGTCTGGGAAATTTCTTTCGTTATGTCAAGGGAGTGACGATTCGTGTTTTTCTCCAACATTGTCCAACATGCTATACTTACGCGAGGCCCATGTAGTCTACGCACACCAAGTCACGTACTTTACCCAAACAAGAAGCTCGCTATGCGCAGTGGTGGAACAAGGCCTCTTGCCAAGTCTTTCGGTGAGCCGAGGAAAGCTTATCAACATCATAGTTGTAGATTCAACCTAGACGTTGGGATATAGTAAAAGGCGTTGTGGCGTGCTGGACCGTTGGAAAAGAGGAGAAGAGGCCGCCGACCCCCACGCAACAGCGATATTGCCGGTGTGTAACGCTAGCTGCAGTCGGCAGGTCGCCATCCATGCATTATCGCGACAGGGTGTTATTGGATGTGTAGTACAGCTCGTGCTACATGGGTCTGATGTTCTCAGCGTAAGCCGACTCGGTACAAGCTGGCTGTTGACCGGAAACTCGTGTCGAGGTGGCTGGGTACTACGTAGTACACCGGCAAAGTGCATGGGAAAAGAAGTACCACCCAAAATCACATCAAAATCACGACAATCCACCCACACGCCTTCCTCGGCATCGAAAATCCCAATCCGTCTCTCAAGCCATGCTCCTCCTCCGCCTAACCTCCTCCACATCACTCCCCAAAAATCTCGCACTCTCTCCGTCCAAATCTCTACACGTTAACTTCTCCATCTCCCTCGCCCTCTTCTGATTCGCACTCGCAAAAGTCACATCAGCTCCTCCAAATTACGTCCCTTTAGCTCAAGGAAAAAGAAATGCACACTTGGTATAATCGCCGCATTGAACACCGCAAATATCGTATACGTATTATATGACAAATTTGCAAAAGTCGGGAGCGTGATCATAACAATGAGAAAGTTAGAGAGCCAGTTAGACAAAGTGGACGGCGCGTTCGCCTGGATGCGAATCTGCAAATTGGTGATTTCGTTGGGGTACAACCACGACATGCCGAGTTAGCCGATGGCGAAGAAGGACCTGGGGTGGTTTTGGCTTCTTTGCTGCTTCTTATCGATCGATGAAACTCTGGGATAAGGTTTGGGACTGTTAATAGTTTATGTCATCGATGGGGTAGTCAGGAGAGTGCACGGAACGCTTCTCGGTCGACTTTTCGGGTTCCATCTTGAAAGTTGAAAGACAACCAAAACGCAGTCGGACAAGGGATGACAAAATATCTAGTAGATGTCATTGTATAAGACGATATGCCTTTGATGATTCGACACTTTTGCCGGATGCACGGCAAAGCCAAGGTTGAACATGCTCCGCCTTTCCCCAGCACGTCCAACCCCAGCTTTGGCTCCCTCATAGATTGGGGATTTGGGGATTTGGATATAGGAAAAGACTTCGGGAAACATTGTCCAAGTCTTTAGGAAGCTGGCACAGTCTATTTGGGTAAGCCGGCATCACGATGGAGACTTGTCGACCAAATTAGCTCCAGCCAAGAGACGATGAAAGCAGCGGGGCGGAGCTCTGATCTCGGCGGATGACCTCGTCGAGGTGTTTCACAAAAGCTGTTCGGTACAGAGACTCGAAATAGCATGGAGGTAGTTGTGATGCGCGAATTTGAGCACGTGGACGTCGATGGGCAGGTGAAGGAATAGATGTAAACGGGAAGTGAGGTGCGTCTTATTTCAGACATGATGTTCTGACGTGTGCATGTACTATATTTAACGCCAGCCGATGCGAATGTTTGGTACATAAGTGTGCAAGGCTTTGCGCCGCGTCGTATGAAGCCTTGGACAGCCCAATAAGTATCACGGTTGCCGGTTTCGGTGTCTCGTGCAGGCGGCAATCCGCGGCGTCCGTCCCCCGCAACTCCATGCGACAATCCAGTCAATATTTTCGCCCCAGATTTTTTAAACTCCTTATCGCATGCAGTGGTATCGTGTACGTTGTGTGGTATTATTTCTTGCCGCGTTTAGCTTCGAGGAAAAGGACTTGTTTCCGAACTGCCAGCTTATCAGCCATCATCCGACCATCGCATTGGCCTCAAAATAGCATCCACATTTGCGTCCTATCGCATAGGCCGGAAATTATAGAGGGAATATTTTGCAAGGAGCCGTAGCTTGAATCTTGTTGCCTGGATTGATAGTAGAGAGGGTCTTATACCGATGGGATCGTATTTAAGCATACTCAGTGGCTGATGGGCACGCGGCCTTTGCATAGTTCGGTAGTATCCCGTCATCGCCATCGATATGAGGCGCACCATGATGGTACGGGACTTTGCTGTAGAGCACTGCTGTCAGCGCATATACGGTGCAAACTTGCGACAGTCGCGGGGGAACGTTGACCGGCTATCGAGGACGTAGGACGGCGACAATGGGCACGTCTCGAAGTTGCAGGGGTTTCGCGTACCTTTCTTCGCCATGGCGACGCGCGAGTATATATCGTGTCGGCGTCAATGGTGGTTGTGTCCGAAGAGATAGTTTGGTGTTGTGAAGCCGAAGTTCTGCGGCGTTGCCCTCATTAGCCAATGAGCGTTGATTGAGGTCTCCATCGCCGCCATTCGCCTCCGTCTCGCTCCGCACTCAAGAACCAGTTGCAATATGCGATCAGATTGTAAGACCACTTCACTCTCAAACAGGCTTTCAATGGTCTTCAATAAACTCTGTGAACCACAATTACACGAGGCAACTGTCTTTTCTATTTTTGCTATCTGGTATTTCCGTCTCACGCGTTTGCTAGTCATGCTTGGTTGATATGGTATACCTCCCAGCATCACTGCTAACAGTTATCTCCTCATACAAACTTCTCTTTTCTCTCATAACATCCCTTCTTCATACCTCATATTGATATTCTCACCATAAACTCCAATCACATTAACAAACCTGCGGTGGAACCCGAGCTAGGGAGGAATACGGTATTTGTTGAACAATTTGCTTCCTATTGATGTCGCAAAAGATTGCGGATATTGGAGCCCAATATCCTTGGGTACTTAATATTACTCTTTTGTTTTCTGTTCGCTTAGATGGCTTATGCACTGGCTAGATATGTGTCTGTTGAGTTACCCAGCGGTCAGGCGAAAAGCGTAACAATCTGCACATCACATCCGGGGGCCAAAGGAAGACGACTCGGGCGATCGATACCATCCTTGTAGCTCCTCATTAAATCTGTCACTAACATCATCTGCGAATGCGGTACCATTTCTACCTACACCTACGAGTTAGTATCCATCACATACTGAAGGTCTGAGAAATTTCTATACTCACTCTTATTACGTGCAACCCGACAAGAGCGACGCGTGGGTAGGGCAGTATATGGCTGCGACAGTCCTTGTCGACGAGATGTACGAGCCTTATCCGGAGAAACTTGGGTGTGAGTACAGCTTTGAGTCTCAAAAGGATGGTTCTGGGACCTTGGATGGGACGGTTTCGAGGGGGTGCATTTTGTATATGAAGAATCACTCTCCAATGAGCCCAGACCCTTAGTAGACTGTCCAAAGGAATGTGGGGACTGTATCTGGGAGCCGGAAGAGGAGGCTCTGGATCTAGCTGCGGGTAACGCACGTTGCCTCTTCGATGCCGAATCCCGTTCATTATGGCTTCTATCACGTTTGCGCGCGTCTGGAGAACTGCTGCCGCTAGGATCCTCAAGGTTATTTTCGAATCTTTCGTGGTGACTAGGCAGCTTGATCCGAATTATTCGAGACCCAGATGGGGCTTGGATCTGTTGAGAGGAACTATCCCGAGGCATCATCCGAGATGATGTGTTGGCCTGTGACCTGGGTCGTTCTTGCGATGAGGATGAATCAGAGCTTTCCATGGGGGTTCTCTCCATACGGTTTGAGCTCGTTTCTCCGGTATCTAGAGACTTGCCAGGTTTGTTCGAGTTGGAGTCTTGCTCGTGAAATTTGGGTCCTGAGACAGACTCCACTTCTCTCTGCATTTGTGCCAGCTCGTCTGATGCTATACTGGTTAGCTCGGTTGAGCTCAAGGCTCGATGCGAGCTATCTTCCTGTGTAGCTTGGTCGGTTCTCTCTGAGAAAAGCATTTGTGAAAGTGTCAAATCCCCAAGATCCTGGGTTCCTGGAACGGAATTGAAACCATTATTGAAGATTGACCTACCAGTAGTTACATCTGACTGGGCACCGCTCAAGTCATCAGGAAGAACTGAAAATAAATCTGGGTCAATAGATTGGGCTTGTGGAACCTCGGCACGCCCGGGTGGCGGAAACGGGAAGCCACCAGTCTGCTCCTGGGTAACTTCTACTACCGATCGATTATCCCGATTCACCTTCTTTCGGGGCTTGGTGATAGGCATATTCTGGTCAGATTGGGAATTGGACAGGCTTGAGGTCGTGTCATGAGTGATATGCCATTGGCTAAGCGCACTCTGATCTTTGGCTTCTTGGAGCGCATTGCCGTATTTCTTTTCGAGTGCGAATAGCTTGGACTCGGCGACCTCCCGATCTGCCTCCATCTGGGCCTGATACTGGTCTTCCAGCAACATATCCTTCGCCTGGATTTCTTTCAACATGGTGTTCATCTCAGCCAAGCGGCGCCTGTAATCTTGGATATCATTGTTATGCGCTTCAACGAGTTTCCGATTTTCATCCGCAGCCTCGTTGTGTATCCGTGTAATCTCCCTGTTCTTGTCGTCCAGCACAGAAGATAGGTTGCGCAACTCATCTTGTAGACAAGTCTTCTCAGCGTGCAAAGACGTTTCGACTTCCTTGGCTCTCTTCTCACCTACACGGCCTTCCTCTAGTCTGGAAAGAAGGGTTTGCGTTTCTCGTTCTAGTTCCTTGATCTTTTCCTGGCTCGATTGCAGCTCATTTTGAGCGTCTTGTTCAACTTGAGAGATTCGGTCATCGGTTTCTAGACGCAGCACCTTCATATCAGACTGCTGTTGCGCTACTTGGACCTGCAGTTCAGTCTTCTCGTGATGCTGATCCTGAAGCTCCTTCTTAAGCTCCACAAGCTGCTCGTTTGCAGTATTGAGCCTTTCATTCAAGTCGCGGCGGAACGTCTCTTTCTCGTTGAGGTTAAGCTGGAGTCGGTTGATTTCAGATGTATATTGGTGTTCTTTTTCAACCAGCTTGAGTTCGTATTCCGTCATGATTGTGTCGCGGATTGTCGCAGCGTTCTGCTTCTGCAAAGTGAATTAATGGCGGTGTTCTTATGGACCCGCTTCTCTTACCTCTTCCATGTGTTTCTCCACCGCCTTTGTTCTCTCTGTTTGTGCAGCCTCGTAGCGCTTCTGTGATGTGTCAAGCTCATGCTTCTATATGAGAACCACAGGTATTACCTTGTGCTCAATTGCTTCCTTTTGGAGATTCTGTCGCAACTGTTCTCCGTTATTGATCTTTTCGCTGGCTGACCTTAGTTCACTTTCGGCTTCATTGAGTCGTTGGCACAGGCCATGGTTGATCTTCTCTGATACTGACATCTCCGAGCGAGATGAGTTCGTTGCTATTCTCAAATCACTCAAGTCGCGCTCCAGCTGGTGAGAGCGTTGCTTCAGATCTATCTCAACCTGCTGTAGATGTTCGACCTGTTCGCTGAGGCGAGAAGATTCATGCTGCTGGGCTATCAACTGCTTCGTGAGTGCAGTATTCGAGCCATTAATCTTACGATTCTCGGCAGCGATCTCTTCAAATCTCATCATATTTGTTCGTAGATCATCTAGCTTTCCGTTTATCGATGAGTGGAAATCTGTATTAGATGGGGTACTGCGAACAAGCGCCTGGGAGAAGTCTTCAAGACCAGACTCGATACTGTTTCACATGTTAGAACAGCGCTTCCTCTTAAGTCGGGGTACTATGTGCCGTTCTTGGACGAAGCGCAATATCGCCTCTGCTTTATCGACGTTTTCAAGCGTCAATATAGATTCCTTTTGCAGGTTATTCAGTATCTTGAGGCTTTCTTCGATTTTGATGTTTTGGGGGTTGTTCGTGGCAGCCTTCTCGAGCGAGGTTTGTAACAGCTCTAGTTTGTTTGCTACGAGACTCGAACCGTCGTTGAACTGGCATTGCAGGCTTTGGACTCGACCAAAGACGTCGTTCTCGATCTTTTCTCGCTTTTTCCTTTCACTTGTATACTCTACTTCTAGTCTGTTCAATCTTTCGGTCAAGGCTTTGTTCACTGCATTGGCTACAGCAAGTTGTACGTGGAGCTCCTCGGCCACTGCCCTCATTTTCCTCTGACTGTTTGAGAGTTTGTATGTGGTCATTTCAAACTCTTTCAGGATATCCCGCCTCTCTTTCTCGACCTCAGTAATCTTTGCTTGCAAGACTTTCTTGTTGTGCTCCTCAGTCGCCGTAGCCAGTTTTTTCAGCTTTTCGTAGTCATTTCGGAGGCCCTCCAGAAACTTTTGGTTTGTTTTCGCTTTGCCGGCCAGACTACTGAATGTCTTCTTCTGCTCATCTCGCTGCTTCATGTAGTCTGCAATTATCTCTTTCTGGTGATCAACCTCTTGGAGAAGTGTGGTAACCTGCTCTCGACTATCTTCCAATTGTGCGGTATGTTCGTGATGCTTTCGGAAGCTTTCTGCCAAGAATGCCAGTCTCAAGTCCTCAACGGAGCGTTCAATAGCAGGGGACGTAGATGCTCCGAATGATTTGGATGTAGGTTTGCTGTCCCCACGTGGGTTTCCTCGTGGCTTAATTATGCGACCTGATCTTCCCCGGTTCGAAGCCCCGTGCAATACATTTCTAGATGCCACAATTGGTGCAAGAGGCTGTTTATAGTTGTAACTTGGATGCACTTGGGACTGGCGTTCTTGTTGATCGCCTCTGCGTTCAATGGAATCTGATACAGTATCATCGTGGGCTTCTTCGGATGAAATGGGATCCTGGTGGTTCGCACTACCCATTTTGCACTGAGATACTTTGACCTCATTATGGCTTGCTGGTACAGATTGCTCACCCGTTTCGAAGACATGGAGCTGCCCACTAACAAGAGACGAGGGCTGCAAGGCAGGGGCTGGAACGGCGTGTTGCACCGATGTATCCGAGAGACCCAGAGACCTACCTTGGGGCACATCCCTCATTTCATCGTATGCTACTGTCCCAAGCTCATTACGGATTCCTTTCTGGGCATGCATTTCATAAGTTTGACAGTCTGGTGCGAGTTTCTTGTGATCATGATCGAAAAGCGGAAACTCCATATTAACTTCGGAAGGAACTTGGGGCTGACTACTGTGTGGCTGGAATGCAGAAAGGTCGGACACTTCGGTAAACTCATTGAGTACAGCTCTACCGGCGTTTTCGAAGTTCTGCGTGTGACCAATAGGATGTTTTTGTAGAAGAGGCCATGATCCACCCACTCGTTGTGTTGGTGATTTCTTCGAGTGCTCCTTGTATATCTTGAGACTGACATTTTTCTTCTTCAAGCCTCTCATTTCGACGACTGTAGGTGACGCAGGTGGAAGAGGAAGTGTTTTTTCCCTCTGCATGCTTCTGAAGTTGTTAGCGAAAGCATTTGCCATTATATCATGGCATCTTACTCGGGTTCTTTGGCGAGCGAGCGGGACATTGTAGGCTTAAGTGAAGGACTAGGCGATTCCAGGTCTTGTATCCGTGCACTATTCTGCACATCTCTTCCTAGGGATGCGACTCCTTGCAAAGGGGCGGCTGCCGCTGTCGCGAGTGGAGGGTTATCTATTCACACATAAGTCCGATACATAGGAAGATGGCATTTGCTCTACCGTGCGATTCTTGTTTGCTGCTCTCTTGGTTCGCTGATGATACCCAGCTTTTATGAACGGCGGGCCGTCTGTGAGAGAACACATGTGGTGTAAAGACTGGTGCGCTCTCAATTTCAAGAGGGCTTTTGGTGAACGTCTTGAAAATAGCCAGATCGGACTCCAAAACACTTGTCTTTTTCGACGTTCCGAAGCGATTGAGAGTGACTAGTGAGTTCGGACTCAAGGGGACATCGGGCGAATCGGATCTGGGGTCGTGACTTTCCCAGGATTCCTTGGCATGTCTGCTGGAATCGATCTGGGTATCGGGGATGGCTACGTCGCTGTGCGGCTCTTGAACAAGATGATCATGGCTTTCTCTCTTATCTTCAGCCAAGTCTGGGCGGATTTCATGACGAAGGCGAGAGGGCTTTTGTCCCTTAGCAGGCATGCGTCTTCGAGCAGTCTGGTCGGCCATAGGGATTGTGAACAGCAGGCGTGATGCGATGAACAGTGAGAGGCAAAAGGCAACGAGGGATCCTGAGGGTCAATGCTTGAAAAGTTTTCTGGTGAAAGGGGAGGTCGCGTGGTAAATGTGAGGGGTAGCAAAGCTTGAAGAGCCGCCATTCTCTCCGCGCCTTCCCTGGCCGTCATGAGGAAGCGACGCCTGCCTTTGGTAATGTGCCTCGGTCAGTAAAAGATGCGGTACACACAAGCTGGAGATGGCAAGTAGGCAAGCATGGAGATTTGTGTTGGTGCGTTAAGAGCATTGATTTCACACCCGACTATGCTTACGGGTGAAAGCCTCAGTCCTAAGACCTACTACGGGCAACTGCCCAACTTTCCCTGGGATGCATTCTTAGGCAAAATCACTGCGGCACATGTCCTGCTAGGTTCACTTGGCTCTCACAGCGGTTTTTTTTCTTCTTTAGCTATTTGTCTAGGCTCGGGCAACCTTGACATGTCAGACTTGTTTGGCCTTGTGTTGGTGTGCTACGACGTGCTAGGCCGTAGACACGTGACTGTGACCGACAGCTGACGATCAGGGTACGACTGATCAGCATGCCAATCATCAAGTCCCCACTTCATACTTACTCTTGTTCACACCCAGCCCATTCAGTCTGTTTTGCTTATTCTTCCTGCACCTGCAAAGACCATGTCGACAGGCCACCAATGGCTCACACCGCCATGTGCTGCAAATCAAGGGACGGACATACCTGTACACATCATGGCCTCGTTTCCTATGCTCTGCGCAACCAAGAGTGGGCGCTACCGATGAGTGGTCCTTAGCACGACAGCTGGTAACGTTGTTCACGACGAGCCAGAAGACTTTCGGATATTTGCATGAATTGTCTCCACAGCATTGTCCGAGTGGCGGCAGGTTCTGTTATAGCAAGAAGCTGGATACGCCTCGGAATCAAGACACAGGGCAAGACTACCAGCACATACATACTACGGCTTCGCCGACTGCAGCAGTATGGGGCCGCCATGACACTTGAGCCGTGTGGCCTTAGACGATCAAGAGTCGTTGCTGGCTGCCATCCCTGAAACATAAGAGGCGGCGACATTGCTAGCAGGGCGGTTGTGGCCAGGCTCGAGCCAATCAGGAGCGCCATCTCCTTAGCCTCGCTGCACCGTCACGTCCATCCACCACATTACGCGCCCGCGACCCATTACGCCCTGCCAATCCGCGCAGCTTACGCTCCCAAGCCGACAAAACTCGACGCCAATGCCGCTATATTAGGAAGATGGCCTGATGGGCCCTCCCGACAGCCAACCTGGTCTGCTGTCCAAGCGCACAATGCTAACCGCCGGCAAAGCCTGAGACTGGCGGGGTATTGCACGACGATTGGAGAGGGCAGCGGTTTGGGTATAGACATGTGCGCGCAGCCATGTAGATATAGGGGCCTGCCCTCCGCGCTGGTAGCGAGCTGTCGGTATCTATCCAGTTGATCGAACGCCCTTCACGCCATCCTGGTGTCACCAAGAACTCAATCAATTCCCCGTCGTGCCGCGTTCCAACATTCCCGTCTGTACCATCATGAACGGGCCTATGCTCCTCTCGCTCCTCTTCCCTCTGCTGGTCCTGGCGCAGGATTCGTCTTCGGGCAGCAGCCTCCCACCCCCGGGATACAATGGAGGCAGCGACAACCCCCAGGACCCTAGCGATGCTGGCGCTGCAGGCTCGCAAAAGGGCGCTTTCTCTTTGTCAGGTGGCGCCATTGCTGCCATCATTGTAGTAGCTGTCCTTGTCGTTCTGGGCTCAAGTACGTTGATTACTCCACTTGTCAAACATACTTGAACTAACAAACATCTAGTCGTGTCTGGGATCCTCTGGTGGCTCGCAAAGAAGCGTCAGTGGGACGTTCGAGCATCCATTCGCCGCGCTTCTCGTCGCTTTACCGGACGCTCAACTGTTGACAACAAACCAAACCGCTCGGATCGACGCACCGGCATTCGCCTCGACTCCCCGCCCCAAGGCAAGAACGCCAACAGGATGCGCGACATCGAAAAAGGTCTCCCTATTCCACACAAGACTCCTCAAACCACGACCATCATCACAAGTGGCACCAAGTGAAGACTTTCGGCATACGCTTTGGCTCACTGAGATGGACCAAGGGCGCTGCAGGGCACGTCGACTCCGGAGACGACGACGATGACGAAGACAATGTATGCGCCATGGAAACACGGGAGGCCACAACAAACACCATGGCCACATCTGACGACCAGAGCACTATTTGTGCCAGGCTGCTTCTTGACGAGGCTCAAAAAGTAATCTAATTCATGACGGCACGTCTGAGGACACGACAGCAATAATACCATTTGGAGAACAAGGCACCAAGCTAGTCACGGGAGCGGCCTATTCTGCTTTCACAGGCTGTCATCTCTACCTTTTCTCCTTCGAGTTCTCTGTTTTGCCGCATTTTATGATACCACATACTTTTTAGTATTTCAGTTCGATATCCACCAAATCTGGTAGAGAAATAGATTCAACAAACCACTTTGGTCTGCATGCAACAATTCAGCATAACTGCACCCCGCTGGTTTTATTCAAGTGCATAATACGGGAACAACACTCATGTGCATAACTTTCCCATTCTCGGTTTTCTTTATTTCCGTAGATCGACAAAAGCGTGTATACAACCGTCTGACCCCACATGGCCCTCGATGGTTGAATGGATCCCTGGAGAGACTCCACTCAACTTTCCTAACCCCACCTAAAACTCTTGGAACCTGCACTTATGGTCTGATGACATGTCACTTTTCAGATTTCCGGTGTTCTGTCACGCGCCCATGCTAGGGCTGGGAGCGAAAAAAGAAAACCACTTAGCCTGTGCGATTATGATTTGCTCTCCCGCAGAAAACATGGAAACACTGTCCAGGCAGCCATTATTTTTGGTGAGGGTCAGAAATTAAAGAACGTGACGGTTAAAGGATAAGCCAGGCGGAGCGGAGCGGGGAACCACCACGACTTCCTCGGCTTTTCTCAACCTCATGCTCTTGATCTGCTAGCCATGTGTGCCATAATGCACACATTGATGTTTTTGGTTTGTTCTACCGTGGAAACGAAGACGCTTAAAAGTGGGTACTCTTTTTTTCAGGTTCATTCTCCCTTGATTCATGTCGAGGCAGTATTACCCCGAGGCAAACCCCACCGTTTCCGGTTTCAAAACATGCATGGAAAAGTCGTGTAAGGACATCGAGCGGCATTGCATCTGAGAAGCGGTATATACAAGCAGGAGAGGGGAGATTGGAGGTATATTTCATGCTAGATTCCTGACAGCGCTAGGATGCCAGCAAGACATGATGTTGTGCGTATGCAAGCTAGGGGTTTTTCTTCTTCTGGAAGTTGAATGATGTCATGTCGATGACTAGATTGCTGGCGGTTTCGCTTCACGATGTACAGTGAGTTCCAGTCAAGATAGGACAGCGCTAGTAGCCAGCGCTGATTTGTCGGCTTTGTGGACTAAGCTTAACACAGCGGTTTAATACATAAATATCACAGGGGTATGACGAGATAAGCTACGTCGGCGGTAGGCCCAGTATGGATATAAGCTACCTATGTTCAGTTTTATCCCCTCTTCTACAAAAGCTCCATTAGCTACCTCCACTAATTGATGCCAATCTCACGTTATATCCGGCGCTAGCCTATCCCACGTAAATAGCGTAGCTAACTATATAGGCCAATTATATGTTATACTATCAATTACTAATATAGATTAGCTACGCTCAGCTACAGAAAAAGCTATATCAAACTATACCCGAAAGAGCAGCTTTAAACGTAGCTACGGTATACTGTTACAAGTAACAAGAAGGATTCTCTCCTTAACAAATGACGAGATGGCTGAAGGCCTATAGACGTCTACGTCAAAAGGTAATAGATATTATAGAGCTTAAGGTCACGTAATATGCTATCCCGCTAAGATAAGATATCCCGCTAAGCTAGGGATAGCAGTGAGCCTTAGGATAGCAGTCTATCCCAGACATCCCGCCAAGAGGAGCCAAGATGGGATAGACGGGATAGCAGGACTAGAAGCAATAAGGATATAAGGATAGATAGATTTCATTATTACTCTCGTTATAGTTAACTTAAATTATACTTTCTTACTAGTTACTTAACTTCATAAGATTGATACTTGTTAGTCTATTCAATATAGATTAAGAATTATTAGACCTATTATTATCTATCTTATAAGTACGCTACTCTACTGTATCGCCAGACAACTACCTCACGGAGCTATTCACCCTACCTTGCTCGCCCTAACCCGGATCGAGTCTAGAGAAGTATCAGCACCCAACCCCGTGTAACACTTACGGAACACTAGCGTAATACTCGCCTACCTTAGTGCGGACCAGGACAGAGAAGTATAGATCTGAACCCCGTATAACACTTTAACCACCTATAGATTTAGTAGAATAGAAAGATTAATAATAGGACGCTTAATTAAGACTTACGATATCTTATAATCACTCTTAGTTACAGGCTAACACCGGCGGACTAGTCTAGGGTCCCGGACTAGCACCTTACCCAGCAATCGACGACGAAATGCTGACGCTAAGTAATAATAAGGAAGAGATTAAGAACTTCAGGCAAGTAGTTTATAGTCTTAGGTAATAGATAGTTAAGATGCAAACTATAATTAACTAATTAGTAGGCTAGATAATAGCCACCCTAAACGAAAAACTACCTAAGAAGCTAAAGATAGTAACTCTAGAAAAGTACGATAGAAGTCGCATAGAGTTATAGACATTCCTTACTAATATTAACTTATATTACGAATTTAATAAGGTACCTAATAACTAAGAAAAGATCCTTATAGCCAGCATCTAGATAAAAGAACGAGCGTTAAGCTGGATACAGCTATATATAGAGGACTATCTGTTAGATATTAAGAATAGAGGAACGAAAGATAAGACACGCGCCTTATTTATTAGCTAGATTGAATTTAAGAAAGAAAAAGGACATATCTTTAGGGAAGTAAATGCTTGTTACACGGGGTTGGGTGCTGATACTTCTCTAGACTCGATCCGGGTTAGGGCGAGCAGGGTAGGTGAATAGCTCCGTGAGGTAGTTGTCTGGCG
>JALPSE010000305.1:0-33923 GCA_030558545.1 Bipolaris gigantea | reverse complement strand
CCCCCCCCCCCCAAAGTGGATTGGGGACGGTTAGTAAGGCGCCACTGTCTCGGTAGCAGCTCAAGGCTTGCATTCATCAGGCTAGAGCTCCCTGTGGGACACGCGAAGGAGCCGCAAATCCCTTACTAGCGTTCGATCGATAGGGAGGATAGCGTAGAAGAACCAACTAGTACGGCCTCCCGAGTCCAGCCACCCGGATCAATCCTCCTACAGCGACTCACAGCATATGCGGTTCTCACGAGCCTCGTGATCTACGGCCAGGCTTACATTATCCTAGCAAGGCTGGCACGCCCAAGATGGGAGACATTCCATGTCGAGCAGATCTTGGGACATTACCCTTTCAGTGCGTTTTGGTTTACAACCGGAAAAAGTACCATCATCTCGGTAAATGCCACCCGGGTCTTCTTTTTTACATTGACAGGCATGGTGGGGCCTTGTCGCCGCACTTCGTGTCCAGCAAACTTTATCGCTACCTCCCTGCTCTCAGAGAAACTCGCGCAACCGGCAGGTAGTAGACCTTGTGTATCTGCGCGCGTGTGCTAGTGCAAATATAGGTTTTGGTAACTTGCTAGGGGCGGTATCAACCCTACGGATTTTATTTGGGGTAGTCTGCTATTTGACGGCTCATGTTGATGCCTATGCAGGCTTCGGCTCAGCACTCTAAGCAAATGATGGCATTTTCACCTGTACCCCCCTACGATGTGCATGCACCTACGATGTGCTCAAATAGGTGTTGGCAGAGATCCCCCGATTAATACGTAAAACACGCCAAGGTAGGAACGAGCTCGAGGAACCGCTAGTACCATCAATAAATCAACTCACGTTACATCTCACTAATCTTGTCTCCATTTGCCTGTAGGATGCTATTGTGCATGTCTAAATTCGAGGATTGCCCTGAAAGACAGTCATAACAAGTAGTGAAACGATAAAAAACAGAATCATTCCTATATCCCCTCCAAGTGTTAAATTTCAAGGCACGTGCCTTCAGGGATACACGGAATAGAAATATGCAGTTATCCGCTCACCCACGGTGGTTAAGCTCAAGGGATCATCGCCTAACTGTTGACACCAAGTGAACAAACCTACGGCTTACCCTCCCAAGCCTTGGTAAGATACTCCTCCAAGCCCATAAACTTGTGATCAGGAAATCTCTCATTCCACTCCGCACTCACATTCCACGACCCCTTGAGAACCGCCTGCAAAAACGTAATCACAAACATCTTGGAAAGAAAGTCCTGCTGATCCGCCGGCACCGTTGGATGTGTGGATATCGGATACCAGCTCGTCTTGAGCTCTCCCGCCATTATATCAGCACTAGACACCCGCTCAATCGACCACTCGCCGCCCCGTAACTTCTTGCCCAGCGCAATAAGCTCGTTACTAGTTGTCTGGCACCCCCTTATGCCACCGATCTTGGGCCAAGGCCTCTCCGTATCCGCAAGCGCCTTTGCAAGAATCGCAACATTGTCATGCAGGGCCGTCAGCACAATCGGCTGATCTCCCTCATCCAGCAGCATCGCGCGCCTACTTTCGAAATCGATGAAGAAGGGCCAGGTGACGAGATCGGGCTCTAGCGCGTACGGATGCGCAAAGTATTCCATAAAGACACTTGGCTGGAAGAGACAATATTGCATGCCGTTTACCTCGCCCTTGGCATCTAGCTCTTCGAGGTAGTTGCGGACTTGGTCTTTTCCAGCATAGCTGGTTATGCCGCTGTAGTTGGCGATGCCCCATTCTGAGGGGGCGAAACGGGATACGCCTGCTGCGATGCTGGCATGAATGAGGTTCTTTTGTCCGATGCTGTCGACGTCGAGGTGCACGACAAGGAAGGAGAGGACCGTGTGAACGCCGCGCAGGGCGGCTGTTAGGGCATCGCGGGAGGTGTAGTCGACCTCGAAGTAGGAGACTCTAGGGGAGGGGTGTGGCCGTGAGGGGGCGGAGCGCGTGAGGATTGTGATGTCGTGTTGGTTGGAGGCGATTATTTCTTTCAGCAGGCAGGTTGCGATGTCTGGTGGTGAGAGACGTTGTTACAATGCAATTCATGTCACAACGATGTAAAAATTCGAGTAGGCAAGTGGGGTGCTTAAGGCATGGGGAGAGACGGCATACTTCCTGTGCCTCCAGCTACCGCAATTTTGACCATGATTCTTTTGTGATTCAATACCACACAGTACCAAGAAAAAATCGTGTTTCTTGAGAGATACTTGAAAAGAATCTCACAAGTCTTTGAACATGTTGTACTTATATGTCGGCATGCATGTGTCATGCAGCTGTGGGGCGAAAGGTGGAGAAGCAGGTTACCTCGGGTAATATCGTGCAGCATGGGCAACCGCCAATTGCAGGACATCTATAGCTACCTCTAAGGATGCGCATCGCAACTTCCTGAATGAAAACAAGGTACAGTGACTAGTGACAGAATAGAAATGAACAAAAGCTGGCATGTCAAATGCCAAATGGGTATATGCCAATGTAAACGAAGAAAGACTACACTGTTACGTTATCGTCTCATGTCTCGATGAGAGGAACTTCGGGTAATGGTTTTTCGGGGAGGGGTTTGCTCGGCAAGGGCTTCATCGCCTCCTTGTAGGCCGGTGGTCGTGATGAACTGCCGCCTTCTTCTGGATCGTCAGTGTACCTGACTTCTCCATTCAACAGAGCACCCTCCTCTTCGGCTATTCTTTCTCTCCTCATGTTCTCCCACACGTCCTCCATGCCGTCCCACTTCATAAGTTCCCGCTGCGCCCTAATCCACCTGAAAAGTTTGTATAGACCAAATAGCGCAAGAAGGCCAGCAACAACGCTGAAGAAGGTGATCCAGAATAAGTTCCAGAACTGCCAGTGCACGAGTTCACCAAACATGTCACGCAGGGTGCCTGACTTTCCGTAGCGACCCCATTCTTCTTTGCGGTATAAGAAGCGACTTCCCTCTATTTGCCAGACGTCGTTTCCAAGGAAATGGCCGAGTCTGCCCCATAGAGACAAGGGTTTGTCTTCTGGAAAGGTATATGCTCGAGCTACAAGGCGCATGTCAACGATTTGGTATTCGTATCTCTTGTCCTCGTAGTCTGACTGGCCATTGAATGGATCAGCGGCCTTGTTCCCCCCGCCACCATTGCTCTTTCTTGTTTTCAGTGGCATTCCCTTGACTAGCATCCAGAGCATATCTTGCTCGGGGCCATCATACTTCCAGAGTGGATCATTAGGATACCTTGACCTTCCAATAACATCTAGTGAAACGTTCCAGTATTCGGCGTCGTCTTGCTCGTCGTTGTCTTGGGATTGGATTGATTCGGCAGTATAAAAGTAGTCAAATTCCATCCGTGCTTGCGGCCAAAGCGGAGTCTTTAAGCACCATTCAGCGGAGTCGAAGTCACGAGCCGGAATGGTGCAATAAGGGCTTGAGCTTGCCAGACCGCGGGAAAGCTCTGCGTTGGAGAGTTCGGTAGCGTACAGGGCGGTGTCGAAGCGCGAGGGTGTAGGTATAGTTGGTAAAGGATATAGCGGACGGTTGTTGAGCAAAATGGTGCGACTGTCATGAGTGAGGGTGACATTTAACAACTAGGACATCAGTACCTGTACGCCATGTCGAGCAACAGCACCAACAACATACCAGTAGGTATTCGGCCTTTTCAGCCTTCTCCTGTTCCGGGAGGGCAAAAGGGCAGTCAATGCATTTGATCTTCGCAATGTACGACGATTTAGGAACAACCGCCGTTACGTCGGCGATGGGTTGCGCACACTCCTTCACGTTGCCCGTCTCCTCCGGGTCATGGCAATCAAGCGCATTCGGAATATCGGTGCCACGAACCAACTGTAAGAAGGTCGCAAAAAGAGGTATACCAAGCAAGCGCATGGCGGTCGGGTCGTGGTGAATAACGGAGATGCGGTGTCCACTCAGGGGCGGGACGCGGTCGCGAGGCGCACATGTGGGGCGAGCCTAGCTAGCTTGACTGGACCACTGCCGCGACTTGATGTTGTTATTCAAGGGTTATGTGTTATGATCAACCAACTCGAGCATGGATATCATGAACATGGTATCTGAGCAGAACGGCTATCGTTCAGACGTTGGACACATGCCATGCACTGGTCACGTGACACGTGACAAGTATATCACTTGTCACACAGTTCCAGAATCACACGCACGGTAGTGGGGACTAACATTCCTTTCTGTTACCGTTCGTGCAACGTGCTACAACCCTAAGAATAGCTCCCGCAAATTACATCTCTAATGAAATTTCAGGGCATCCAGCCGGACTTAAGATGGTCGGTATGAATGTTATAAATAGAGTGGTGGCATAGCCGATGCCTACATCAAGCCAACCTCCATGTGACTGAGAATACGTAGAACTGAATTGTGATGCGCTGCTTCTGAAAGCTGTGTGTTCGCCTAGTCGGTAGTCGCCTTCATCTGTTGCTCTACTGTTGGCGATAAAATGAACGAACTCCAACCAGGTGTTATGGAAACATGCCGTTAAACACGCTAATGCAACACACCTTATGTAACAGTCACCAATCTCTCATCCAAGTTCTACCTCCTTCTACAAAATAGCACAGTAGAAAAGCTCCAAGTACGGAAAGCGCTTGTCACGAAGTCCATCATGACTACAAACGACAACATGCCGTAGTGAGCCAATTCCCAGTATCAAGTTTCTATTGAGAGCCATGTGAGATCTGCTAGTTCAGGGACATAGAATCCACATAGCTCCCAACCTTTGATTGTTCATGTCCATTCTGTGCCTTTAGGGGTCCAAACTATGATTTCGGGGTTGTATAAAGGCTGTCAGCTTCCAGAGCACCGTCTTTCCAGAGCACCGTCTTTCCAGAGCAACCCATGGCTGCTCAACCCTGAAGCATGCGGCCCCTCCTTTAAAATTTGCCCTTGATGCCATTGTACGTCCAACTACCTAGCTCAACCTGCTCTTTGCGATTTGCTGGGCCCGCACCACCGCTAGACCCTATGACGTCACACTATGAGATCACAGCACGCATCTAGCAACATAAAACAAGCCACTCACCCTCATTCTTTCGAAGCCAAACTCTCTTCCCTAAACAAGTCCCAGTGTGATACGCTAAGCCCCCGATTCTTTTCTTCACAAACTGTCAATAATGTCTTCATCAACCTTCCAATCCTTCTCCAGCTCCAGCAGCTCCACAACCATCAACGGCCAGACCGTTTCAAAATCCGAACAAACATACTCAGACCCCAGTGGCACCCGGACGCAGCGTACCTATCAAGCACCAGGCGAAGCTCCACGCGTCGAGCGCTTCCACACCGATGCGCACGGCAGGCAGCTTGACAGCTCACGCGGCACGGATGCGAGACGTATCCAGGATGTGACTGGAGCGGAAGATGCACGTGCTAAAGGAAGGGAGTACGAGGAGAGAATGAAAGACGAGTATGCGAAGAGGGAGGGGGGCGCTTAAAACGTTCTTCAGTCAATAACGAAATATGCAAAATTGACAAACTTTTTTTTGAATATGCACAAGTTTTCGAATTGTGTTTTCCTACACAGAACAGAAGTAGTAGTAGTGGTAGAAGACGAAGGGCCCCCAAAAAAAAGAGTCCAGCTGAGTTATATACAGTTTTGAGAAAAGAAAGGGTATCCTTCAGTCCCGAGCATCCCAAAGGTCGTGTCTGCTATACATGAAGACTCTCTCCAGCTAAGCATGTTTACTGGCCAAAGTAGCTCTTGATCTTGGGCAGAATGTATGACCAAGCAGCACCAGTCGTCGGCTCCATGCTGTACATGTAATCACCCCACCATGGTCCCGCTGCCCACCAGATGGCGCCAAGCCACACATCCGAGTTTTTAGCCAGGTAGTCAAGACCGCCTTGAACAGCAGTGAGGCACTGGGCGTTGCCTCCAGCCCCAAACTCTCCAATGACGCCCTGGAGCTTGTTGTCCTTGAGCCACTGTGTTGCCGCCACAAGACGCTCCTGGAAGATGGTGGAGCTGACGCAGTTGGCGTTTGTGCCAGAGCCATCGCTGTCGAGGTACTGGTGCATCTGGAAGACGAGCTTGTTCTGCGGATCCTTGAGCTTGACGAGCGATGCGGCGTTGCCCGAGGAAACCCAGGTCCAGGCGCCGGTCCAGCTGTTGCCCTCGGGAGTGACGTATTGTGTTGTCGCACCGGCAGCGCGGATACCATCAATCCCAGCCTGGTTCAGACGAAAGACGAGATCTTGTTCCATGTCATGAAATTCATTATTAATGTCAAATACAACGAGAGAGTTATCCTTGTACTGTTTAGCGACATTGGTCCACCATGTCTTGAAGCCTGCCGTGTCGCTGATGATTTGACCATTGAAACGACCGTAGTTGTGGGGCTGAACCATGGCGTATGCGCCCTTGGAGGTGATGTACTTCACGGCTGCGGTAAGGTTGCCTAGGTAGTTGGAGTCAAAGTCGGCTGTGAGCGAGTTGGGCGTCAGACGCTCCATCAGGAAGTTGATGCGGAACATGTTCATGCCCTGCGCGAGGAATTGGTCGATTTGTTTGGTGTCGAGCCAGATGTAGTCCTTATTGTATAGACCAGGGATGTGAGCCTCGCCGAATTCGGGCCCAGATTCGTTGATACCGAACCACTTCAATTTGCCATTTGACTGGCTTTGTGTAGCTGGGGTTTTTGCCGGAGCTGCTGCGCCACCAGCTTGAGCTTGAGCAGCAGGTTTGGGGTGAGGGCATGCCAGAGCGGTACCAGCCAGGGCGACCGCAACGAAAAGATTCTTGAAAAGCATTGTAAGGAATGAAACAAGCTATCTTGATAAAGGCTTGGGATGGTTAGCTTCCAAGCAAATTAGGGTAACGAGGACTTCTTTATAGTAAAAGCAAAAGAGCTATACGACATGGAAATAACCACTTGGCCGACTACTGACCGGGATGCTGCATACCGTCCCCTCATGGGAAATCATTTCGCTCAGTCGTAACATGAAACCCACGAGTATGGAGTGGCAGACTCGGTTCTCTAAGCCGGGATACAAATTGGGTTACCCAAAAGCGTAGTGGAGGAGCTTTGATCGACTGGGGATGTGGGTCACGCCTCGTGCCTCGTGCGAAGAAATGAGCATTTCTATTTGTGGAAGCGGCAGAAATAATGGAGAATTCAGGGTTGAATCAACGCGCCAATTACAATGACCGTCGATATGTGGGGGGCAATTTCAGGACTGGCCATGAAAGGTTGGTCTCGATTGTTCCGTGACGATGACCACAGCCATAGAGCACTTGTCACTAGTTGCTAGTCTGTCGAAGCTTGCATGCCAGATTGCTTGCAAATTAACCACCCTGGATCCTTGCTGTTTTTGCTCTAGCGGCTCATTTGCCGTCGGCTTTTGAACATGGGAATCCTGCCTGAAACCCCAACATTGTGAGGAGAAGCCGCACCAAACCACTAAGCTTTATAGCGGAAAGTCTAAATTGCTTGATATCCGTCCTGGATTCAGTTCGTGCGACAACACTGTGCTGACCAAAAGATGAGACGTGTACTAGACAATGATATCATATCCCTCTCGGTGAATTGATAAAAGGGGCAATGCCACCGATTCACGCTCATATTTCAAAATGTAAGCGCAAGCAGTCAGATACCTCATCTGCATCCGTTGTTCTAGGACCCTTGCCTTCATCAAAAGCTGGTTAGTTGTGCTGTTATCAGCGCAGTTAGTGAAATTAATAGTATTCACTTTCGCAAGAGGGGGCTCGTGGAGGTACTGATATTTCGTCCGGCAGGATGACATCTGTCGGGTGAACAATAGATATCCTTTCGTAATGACATATCATGACAATAGTCAAAGATCAACCAGTGGGTATGTAAAGTGTTGATAAAGCACACAGATCTCTCTTGAAGCCATATTTCATGCATCCGTTGCAAGAGCATAAGAACGAACAGTGAGCGGCGATCCTGAACCGACAGAGTGGTAACAATCCTGCTTCTCCTTCAAGCTTACGAGGTGGAAGCGGAGTGCGATCACAACCGTTCAAACGCTTCCCATTTGCATTCCACTCAACGATCACCTTGAGTAGTGATCATTTAGGTCACATGCCTGCTTGAGGGCCGTCATCGCACAACATTGCGCCGACTAGAGACGGAAAGCATATTCTTAGACAAAGGACCGAGTCTGTTTCTGGAAAAGCTGCCAAACATGTTTTGACTACTTCTGACACCAGCGCGTTGTAAATTTTTCCATTGAAGCTGTGAGCGACCAGACGAACGACCCGAGACGACCGGAGGCATAGATGATGGTACCTTCCCAATTCGACCACGTATGGGGCTCTTTTGAAAGGATGGAGCTGGTACTGTGCGAATATATCCAGTCGACTGCCTGACGTAGGATGGTTGACTTTCTGAAGAGAGATATGCACCATCGTTCGAGTATTGCGGCCACCCTGCCTCCAGCCTTGTAGCAAGTCTTCTAGAGTCTATATGGCCAGTCTGGCGATAACGTGAGGTAAGATGTGGCTCTGAATCCGTTCGATTGTAGCCTCGTGTCAACTCCCCGCTTTCATTCCTAGGGCTGACGGGGGAATCAAAGAAAGAGAGCCCATTCAGGCCACGTGGCTCAAGCCAAGTAGCTTGATGCTTTGCCATCGTTGGTCTCTGAGACCGATAGACGGGGGAATGATTTGAACTACCATCAGGTTCAGCGAGTCCGGATGGCGAATAGATTTGGGCCTGGCTATGACCATCTCTGAAATATGGACTTACTACACTCTCGATTGAATTCCCCGGATGGTGGTATCTTTTGGGTGACGACTGAACGTGGCCAAGATTTGGCCTATTGTACAGTCTGTTTGTACATGCGTTAGTCGGTCTGGATGTTGAAGATCGCTGGTAAGTTTCAACAGAAGCGGATGATCTGTGCGGAGACGAGCGCACAGGAAAATTTCCTGGACTCCAGAACTTTTGTCGATGTGCAGCTTGTGGGACTGGCTGATTCTCATGCACATGTCCTACTTGCCTTTTACTTCTGTCACTTTGATAGTCCAAGCCAGCGTTATCACGTGGGTCTTTCAACCCCAGTTCGACTTCACCTCCACACGAAAGGCCATCCATCAGGCGAATGTATGACGGTTCAATAGGTAGTGGGACTGGATGATATCTTTTACTAGAAGACCCCGCCTTGGCGGGCGAGGATCCTCGGAATATGAAATCGGACTCCTGCTCATACATGCCAATCTTGGCGTTTGGTTGCGGACTCCCGGAGCCCAAGCGTTGAGATTGTTGCTCCATAGGAAGGGCACCTGACATGTACGGTGGCTCGCTATGACATTTATTACGAGCCTCTTGTCGCATGGTGTTGGCACTCTGCCAATTTGCATCCTTGTACATCTGAACACCCCTACCAACCCCAAGGTTTTCGTCTGCCAAAGGAGAGGACTGGTCACTGGAGAACTTCTTTCGTAGATTGGGGAATATCTTGCGCATAGATTGCATCCTCGATAGTGGCTTTGCCGGGGGCGGCATCGGTCGTCGACTTGGGGGACAATCGACTTGCATATCTTTAGGAAGGGGAGAGTCAAGACGTTGCCGCTTACCGGGCCGCCGTAGGTAGGAGCTCGATGACTTCATACCTACTTTGTCTGATGCGTGTGCATATCCACTAACAGTATAGCTCGAAGTGGCCTTTCGCAACACCTCATTGAAGTCTCTGGGATCGTCACGAACGAGAGTTTCGTCACTATCGAATGCGCTGGGGTCCACCCCCTTAAAGTTCGGTACAGGTTGCATAGGCATGGCGAATCCTAGCTGGGCGAGTCGCTTTTGCATCTTCTCATTTTGTCTGGAAATTTTAGCAGATCATATGTGCTACCGACATGGCTCACTTACTCCATCAACATCGGAACGAGCTTCAGGTAGTGTCGAATTGCTGACTTGTTGGTAATAAATGTCCTCAGATCTCGTGCGTTGACATTGAGACTACGGATTTGCTCAAACTCCTGTTCGACAGCCTGTAGTCGCTGAACCTCGGTCTGCATGGCCTCAAATTGATCCTTTTGCACTTTCAGCTTGTCTATCTCCTTTTGTAAACTGATCATTTTCGCATGCTCTTCAGACACGAGATTGCGCATGTTGGCAAGTTTCCTTTCTGATTCCTTGAGGGTTTGTTCGAGAGGCTTGCGGGTCGCATAAGTATTTTGGCAGTACCTTGTAAGCGCGATATACTGGAACTGCATGATATCAGCTGTTCATTTTCGTACGTGCACAGGACAGTGACATACACGCAAGGCATCCATCTCCTTGCCGTTGCCATCAAGTCGAATTGGCGGTGCAGTGAACCAGGACGGTGGGATCATAGGGTCGTATTCGTTCTTGTTGAAGCCACGAATTGAGTACAGAAACTGGGGCTCGCTGTTGCCTTTCTCTTTGATGCACACAGGGCACGGCGCTTTTGGGCGCTCTTTGTCGCTATGGAAAGGTGGCCCTATGTGATAATTAGCAGTCGCCTTACATGGTGTTGCGGCCACTTACCGCCACCTTGGAGATGGCTGCTGCAAAAGACATGGCAACAGCTTGCGAGGAAGAGCCGCGTTACGCGGCGATCCTTAGGGTTGATGCCATCCGATAGACCGCGAACGGACTCATTGTGGCCTTCGTATACATCGGCAAATGTAGCACTGCAGAGCGAACAGGAGTAAATGAAGTTAAGAGGAGCGGAACCAAGTTCCATTGGGCCTTTCTCAGGTGCAGAGCCCATCTTTGCGATTGTGCGTGTTGACGAGGCAGTAGTGCAGAGGGTGAGAGAAAGGTGCAGGCAATTCGCGTGTGACGGAGAGGTTGGAAGTCGCAAACCACGATGCCAAGACAAGAGACCCTAGGGGTGCCTTCCTTGGGTGGTGGGAGGTGAGAGGTGATTGTGGTAGCGCGAACATCATGGGAAATGAAACGAGGACATTCACAAGAAAAGCGCAGCACGTTCAGAGACTAGCACAGGTGAAGGACACTCCCTACATGAAGTTTGAAGAGATGATGGAAATATGAAAAGAAATGGAGGAAGAGAAGCCTCATGTGTACAATGTATCTATCTTGGGTGTCGTGACCAGGAGCTATGTTCCAACTAAGCAAATGTCCGGCATGGGTACCTATATCTTGTTAGCATCATAACCTGGAAGTAGACTTGTCTCGTGGCGTACGCATCACCGTATGACTGGTCCTGCTCCAAATCGTATCGCTTGTGTCCTGAAACTCCAGTGCTGTGTAGGCCGCTAGGAAGCGGAGGCATGCCACCGGGACCTAGTACATCCTTTGCAAGCCCGATATTCTTCTCAAACGCAACAGCAAGTCCTTTTGCACCCTGTTCTTGGGCAGCAACCAGAGACCTGGAGCCCGCCTCGCCAATCAATTCTTGCTTGGGCGCTGCTGCGCTTCCAACCTCGAGCAATGCAACAGCGTCGGCCTGTGTGACAGTCGAGAGCTTAGGGTAGCGTCGTCGCACATCGCGCTTCCAATAAGGGTTCTCGGCGATATCGGCGGCAGGAACGGTAACGGGATCGTCGTAGGCCATGGGATCGTTTGCGCCGGGAGGTGGGTTACGGAACTGCGGGTTCATTGGGATACCCGTGGAACGCTTGGGGTCGATGGCGAAGAGCCTGTTGATAGCTGCATAGATTCCGGTAGGCTGGACAGTGTATTTCTACATGGGCATCATCAGCGTGATGCCTTGAATTGCAGTGATAACATAAGGTGGAGGGGCGTTTGGGCGAGGGCATGCTGCTATGGGACTGGGCGAGCCATACCGAGAAGACTGCCGTCTTCAAGTTCTTAGCCATGGTGGGCGCTCAATTGCCTGGGCAAAACAGAGGAGCAGTGTCGAGTCGAAGTGCGTGCGTGCGTGATGCTGTCGCGCGTTCAACGATGCTATCGTCAAGGTTGATGTTCGCGAGCCTCGACATCTGCCAAGACGGCGATTCCCGCTTGGGAAGGACTGCTTTCTCATTCGTCGATCATCCTGAAATTGCACATGGTCCAATTGCTATAAGAATGGATTGCTGTAGTGCATGATGTCACAGCGGGTAACATGTGTTGTATTTAAATCCTCATTGTTGCTTATAATGAATATTTAGCCTTCTGGTCTGCGTCCAACTTTCCTGCGGGCTGAGATCGATCGAGCGCACAACCAAGCTGAGCATGTGTGCGCGATGCAAGACTGCCAAGCAAGTGTACATCGACTGAACAATCAGACATTCGAAGCTCATCTTCAGGCGCGTTGGATAGTTTGTCCAAAGCCTCCACATTTCCCCTCAAAAAGCAGTCATACTTGAACAATGTGCTTTGTGTCCCGGACTACATAGCTCGCCAACCCAAGTTCATAAAGAAGCCGTTATCGGCTCACGAGAGCGTGCACCATGAACCGCACTTTGCTCTACCTACCGCCCAACCTGGTGGAACTGGCTTCTGGGTTTCCCGGGCCAATCAGATGTCTACTGGCCTGGATACTAGAGGCTACAAAACTCGTGTGCTCGACTCTCGTGTTGCTCCATCTCTGTGCCATGTTCTAGATAGCAGCTCTGCGGCTCAGCAACCTACCTTTACTCAACAAAACATTGTCTATGGGTGATTTGCGGGTGCAGAGCGATGGCGGTTCCCCTGATGGAACTTGATCACGATACATGACGCGGTGCTTCCTTTTGAGATAGTGACAGTGCTGACATGTGCATGCATGGATGCGCGATAATCGCCGTCGAGTCTCCCGCCAGCCTTCCGCTCCCTTGCCACGCCTACGCACCCAATATCCGCGCCCTTCCTGTCCGCAAAAAGCGGGTCCAACTACCAAGCTACATCATTATCCGCGTTAGCGTCATCGCTTGCTTCGATATCCGCTGTATCTGGTTGCATCCCGACGCATTGCTCGGATATCCGACAGTAGCCGTAGTGCGCCGCAACATATACCCAGTGTTCCCGCATGGCTCCTGCTTCGACTAAGCTCCAGTAGCAGGGCAGATGATCACTTCACCAGGCTGAGATTCTTTGTCATTGCAGATGCAGAGGCTATCCGGGGGATATGCGGATGGCGGTGGAAGTGCGCTTGGGTACTTAGCTTGCTGTTTCCTCGCCCAGAATGGAGCAGCTGTGCCAGATTTGTGCGCGTCTCTAGTCCCTCTTCTCGAGAATCTTTTCTCGTGGCAATGAGACTGCGTGTGCATCAATAATACTTCGTGCTCGAACTCAGACCTGCTACAAGAAAAACTTAGCTGAACCGCCATCATGGCTGTTCTCTTCATTCTAGCCTCCCTCTTTGGAGCGCTGGCACTCTACGTAAGCCGCTAGACCATCTATCCACGCACGCTCAACCAACCAGAACAACAGATCTTCGCTGTCATAGTCTATCGACTCACCCTTCACCCTCTGGCTTCTTACCCGGGCCCTTTCCTCGCAAAGATCACCGATATCTACCTCGCCTACTATGCCTACAAAGGCTCGCGGCATCTCGCTTTCCACCGTGCACACGAGAAATACGGTACATATGTGCGCCTAGGACCCAACTTGCTATCCATCAACACGGCAACCGGCTTGAAGACCATCTATGGCTTCCGCTCCAATGTTAAGAAGGCCTCGTTCTACGAAGCCTTCCCTAGCACTCCAAAGGCCGTCAGCGTGCACAGCGCGATTGACAAGACGCAGCATGCTCGCAAGAGGAGAGTCCTCAGCCATGCATTCAGCGATGCTGCAATCAAGAGCCTGGAAAAGTATATCCTGGCGAACGTACGCATTGGCTGTGAGATACTCGCGCGCAAAAGCAACAACTGGTCTTCGGGAAAAACCACAGTTGACGAGAAAAACGGTGGCTGGAATGACGTCTGGAACGCCGCGCACTGGTGCGAGTGGCTCGTCTTCGACATCATGGGCGATCTAGTATTCGGAAAGGCTTTCGGCATGTTGGAAAGCCCTGCCAATCGTTTCGCAACCGAGTTAGTCGGAAACGCAGCACATCGCCATTTGATTTGTGGTACACATCTTACTATCCACAACTGGCACTTGGACAAGCTGTTCTTCCGCAAGATCGCTGGCCAACGTGCACAGTACATGCAGTACAGCAAGGGACAAGCCATGGAGCGCACCAAGATGGGCCTAGATATTGATCGCAAGGACTTTTTCTACTATCTGCTGAATGCTAAAGATGCAGAAACTGGCAACGGCTTCAGCATGGATGAGCTGTGGGGCGAGTCGAATTTGCTCATCATTGCTGGTTCAGATACTACCTCCACAGCCATGGCTGGCACTATGTTCTATCTCGCAAACAACCCTTCGGCCATGCAAGAGTTGTGCAAGGAAATCCGCGAAACCTTTGCTGACGTCGAGGAAATCGTTACTGGACCCAAACTCAGCGGCTGCTCCTTCTTGCGCGCATGCATCGATGAAACGATGCGCATGACGCCACCAGTGGCCGGTGCTCTTCCCCGAGAGGTTCTCACTGGAGGCCTAGACATCGATGGCCGCCACATTCCTGCTGGAGTAGACGTTGGTGTTCCCATCTACGCGATCCACCACAACCCTGAGTACTTTCCTCAGCCATTCGACTACATCCCTGAGCGCTGGCTTCCGGACCCTACAGTAAACCCTCATCATGGCCATCTTCAGGCGGCCCACTCAGCATACAACCCATTCAGCATAGGTCCCCGTGGATGCATTGGTAAGGGCCTGGCGTATGTCGAACTGACTGTGACGATTGCAAGGGTTTTGTACTTGTATGACCTAAGATTGGCACCCGGTATGACTTTGGGTGCAGGAAGTAAGGAGCTGGAGGAGGGTAGGAACAGGGAGACTGAATACCAGACCATGGATGTATTCGCCAGTAAAAAGGATGGGCCCATGCTGCAATTTCGCGCACGATCGTAGATTAAGATGAAACTTTGCATCTAGTTGCATAAATACTTTCAATGTATACTAAATATCCTTCCCATCAGACGCCAGTTCATGGTGTGCCGCGATAATCGAGTTCCTTATCACATATAAGCTGCTAGTCCAAAAATGTTTTTATCTACTATACATCGAGTCCCTAAGCACCAAACACGCCCATGTCCGCAAAAAGTATACAACTCCAAAAACATACGACAGCGGAGATTCGCTAGTGGTCACCCACCTAACTACTAACCCGCCGGTAAACGGTTTAACTAAAGAAGATCTGACGGGTTTTAGTGGTCCAAAATTTCCTATGGTCGTATGTGTCAATGATTGTAATTGCGCTGTTGATATCGTCAGTCCGAAATCAAGGGGACTCATCTACCAAGAGTGTACGTACAACGAGTAAGAAGAGGCAAAAGTTCGTCTGCATATAGTACATCACCGATAAAGTAGAACGTACACGATATTGCAGAGAAAAGCAAACCCCGTTTTCAAACCGATTGAAGATCTCGCTTAAGCAAGTGATTCCAGATGCACAAGAGATGGTACAGCCTTGCGGTGCGTTATCGATAGCATGTCTTGGCGCCTCGACAAGACGTGGAACTTTTTCGGCGACGCACATCCTGCGCCCAAGCACAACACTCTTGGGGTTCTCTGGCCAATCGTATTACTCTAGCTTGTTTACATTCACATTTCACAATGGCCGTCTCAAGGTTTTTTTCACGGAGTCACCTTCTCTGTCGTGCAAGCGCTTCGTGCATACGCGCCACTCCCTCAGCAATCCCATCAATCACTTCATCATTGCCAAGGAGAACCTTTACTTCCAGTATAGCAGCATGGGAGGAGATTGTTCAAACACCTTCAAGAGGCCCAGAGATTGCTCTCACAGATAACCGTACCGCTTCAGCGGGTATTACGGCGAACTCCATCGGTTTGCTAAGGATATCGAAGCGACTATCAAGAAGCGACATTGAACAGTTTTTGCGAGAAAATGGTTTCAACGTGTAAGTTCTTCACGTACTTTCCAAATCGCATGTGAACTTTACAATTGCGCACCTCAGCTAATGAGAGCACAGAAAGAAGGTGCAAATGCGAGTAGATCGCTTCACATTCCAGAATGACACCATGTGCTATGTAGAGCTAGGAAGCTCCGAAGAAGCCGAGAGAGCTGTCAAGAAGCTTGATCAGGCAAAGTTACACAACAAGAAAATTGTGGTCAGGCCTTTGAAACCCGACTTTTACTGGGGTCATGAGGAGATCTCAAAGAGCTTGCCCTATGGGTCTCGCTTCTTCAACGACGAAGGCGGCGATGCTGCGCAAGAGGCTCTCCGCCCCTTGGCCGAAGGACGCCGTATGATTCTTTCAGTCAAAACACCGGGCTGGTCGCCTAATGCCAAAATCAGCGAAGCCAGAACGAACGCACATAGGATTGTCGAGGAAAACTTTGGCAAATATGGCATTGAGAAACTCAGCGATATGGCAGTCTTCTATGGAGACAAAAAGGAAAATCCACGCCTGCTAGGCTGGATCGACTTCAAGACGAAAGAAGGTGCTGAGCAAGCGGCTGCGGAGAAGCACGACACGGAAATCAATGGCCGTCTCGTGTGGGTACGGCCCTCTAACCCCTCCAAGTGGAGGTTACAGCAGTACTCGAAGTCTGCCCCGCAGTTGATACAAGAGTTGCAGGAGAAAGGTATAGTGTCGAAGGAATTGTACGAGGACAAGTTTGTCACCCCACTTCCGAAGAACAAATCCGGTTAGACGACAGGAAAGGATGACAATGACTTTTCCCCATACTCTCTCAGATGGCATTTCGACAGTAAAAGAGTGCGCTACTAGTATGGATCGGGCAATTCTATGTATTTTGTACTAGAAAAAAAGCATGCGCTAAGCTCTACTCTGCCTTGCACAAACTGAAAAGATGGTAAATTGTATTTCATCTAGGCAGCTAGTTGAGAGCAGTATCATCGCGCAGGAAGAATAGTCCATGTTTGAAACCGAACTTTAAATCACACATCACCACCAATCTAGAAACAGCCTCGTACACAGTAGTGTATCAATCCTACCATGTACCGTCAAACTACTCACCCAGCCCCGTCATTTGTCACACTTGCCCGGATAAACGAGTTTACCGAACATGTACACTACGTCTTCTAATCACTCCCACGGTACCCTCACACATTCATGCAACAACCATCTGCCATCCACACACATCCCGAACGCGCCATCCCACCGGTTTCCGAGCCCGTAACTTTTCGGGGCACAGGGTCACCATGCCCGACCCCTTGCAGTTCCCCAACTGGGCAATTCTCCTCGAAACCCATTGATTCTCTTCGGTATCGCGACACAAGGAGCCCGACAGCCTTCGGAGCGCAGAGCGATCCGACGAGAACGGGCAGGAGGAGGTGGAAGTGGGACGTTTGTGTGGCTAGCGGAAGTTTTCCTAGGGTGTGTGTGTGTGGGAGAGAGAGAGAACAATTGCCGCAAGGGCGTGCGCGCGCTACACGCACCGGCGTCGGTTTGCGGAGTTTTCTGGCGGCTGTCAAGTTCCGACCGAGGCAAAGAAAAGGGATAGAAAAGTAGGAGCCGTGCGAAAAAAAAGGGTGTTCGGGGACTAAATTGTTCTTTTCGCGCTGTCGCCTCGGACTTTTCTTGGTGTATTCGATAGCTTGCGGCTGTCGCCCCTCGCCCCCTTTCTTTCTCCTTGGAGAAGGCCATTAGCACATTTTACACATGAAGCTTTTTGTTTTCTTGGTTCGCGCTTAGTGTGAGCTTTTTTCTTTCCTTCTCCAACTACCGGTTGCGTCCGGATTAGCACAGGACTATAGCAAAGGGTGGCGTACATAGCCCACGCTGGAACCAAACTCCCTTATCAGTTTCTATCGGCACACTCGGCCAGCCACATGTCACTCTCTAGCTCTGATTTCGCCATGGTTCATCCAATCCTCAGACCGTCTTATTCTGGCCAAAAGCCCGGCTATCCATCTCGTTGCGTTCCGGCATGTGGCCGGCAGCCAATGAGGGCGTGTGAGGCTTCGAGGTTGGGGCTGGAGAGAAACCCTGCATAAGCCATACTATGGCTAGCGTGTCCTGCACTCTCAGGGTCCAACCGGTCACCGGTGCGCGAAAGGCGAAGGGGTGAGGCGAACAAAGTCTGGGGTGCCTGGGCTTTTCTCGCCCTCGTCGCCGAATGACCGTTGTTTAGCCAAAGCTTTCAACGGGGACTTTGTTGGGAAATGAAGGAAAACGAGGAGAGAGAGAGAGGTACTCAAAGTTCGTGATGTGGCGTTTTGCAAAAGTATACGGGGGGGCTGTTGGCAGTTTAGATGGCGCATAAGTACGTATGTACGTATGAACGTGTCAAGAAGAGGCACGAGGGTCCTTTCTCTCCACCGCCTCTTGATATCTGTCCTCGCATAGCCGAACCGCATCAGCCGCGCCTCCCCGACAGAGTTTCCTCTTCCAGGGTAAAAGCGTTCATCTGGTTGGGTCCGGTTGGACGGGCTTTGCATTCGTGTCTTTTCCTTATCGCTAATCCGGGGGTGATACGGAGCGAGCAGGCCTGTAGGGGCCCATTTGCATTCCATTTCCCAGGGGTCCAAGCTCTCGCCCGGCTACGAAGAGCAAAGGAGTCGGGCCACGGAGTCAGACTAGTTTTCTGTATGGCGGCGAGATGTAGATGCGTGATTATAAAGATGCCGCCCGGGCTCGCGTGAGATTACTGGGGTGCTCAACGTACTGATTGCATTTGTATTCCGCCGTGCTGCTTCAAGAGCTTCATAGACCATTTCCCATCTTTGATATTCCAGAAAGAGGGAAAGAAACCGTACTCGGACGTCTGCACACGCATTCAAGTCTTATTTCTCCGGCATCGCTTCTGTTGAATTGGTTTTTGTACGTGGCAAGCTTGGGGACACGATACTGCAAGACCCGAGGTGTGTAACCTTCCATCACCGCTACTCCACAACATGCCATATCTGCACCGCCACGACCACTCGCGCCAGAAAAAAAGAGAGTCTAGAACATCGACTCTCGGTCTCCGCGGAAGGGAAAAGAATAGACCACGACTGCCATATGGCGTGGGGGCAACGAGAAAACAATAAGAAAAGCGGTCAGCTAACCAGACATATAGGCCTCTGTAAATACCCAAAAGACCATACCAAAGGTCCATACTTGAAAACTCCAATTTCCCCAGCATCTCCAGGACCCATCAGAGATCATGTGCTCATACACATACTCGTGGTACTACTGCAACCACGACTACTACATCTGGTAAATTTCTCCTGCCAGAATCCCTCAACCCGAAAGACGGAGGGAATTAAAAAAAAACTAACCCGCAAACAGGGCCAACAGCATCGAAGTCTGCTCCTCCCGCCTCCTCTCCGGCTACTCCTATGACGCCTGGTCCATCGACATGTGCTCCAAGATGAAAATCGAATGCGGCGGCTTCTCAAACTACTACTGCACCGACTGCTCTGAAGATGTAGCCTTGGAATTCGAACTCGATGAGCTATAGACTACTTTGCATCCCGGATATTCCGTGTCAACCGGTACGTTCAATTTTCTCTTCTTTTCTACCATGTGTGCGTTCGCGGGTGCCGCAGGCAAAAAGAAAAGGGGGGGATACCAACGAAATCGTTGGCAGGAAACGTTGATTTCGTGAACGGAAGAAGGTGGCAACGACAACGGGACGGACACATGGCAAGTGGGGGGGAGACCCCTTGAAAGGCACCTTGCATCGGGGAATTGGGGGGAGGCGCTTGTGGCACGCTGGGTTTATTTGTGGAGCAAGGCTAACGAGCGGGTGCAGATGAAAAGATGCAGCCGAGTGCACATGTTGCAACGCGACGGTGCTTGGGGGCTACTATGGGCTAGCTTGAACGGCGTCGGCCTCACCGCCTTTTTTTGGGTCCCCGTTGAGCCCCCTTTTCGATATTTGGTCCGATATGATTGTTTCCCGGTCTTTTTTATCATTTCTGTTGCTTGTCCGACAGCATGATTCTGAATGCGCGATACCTCTTTTTCTTTCTTTCGTCAGCTCGAGTGTGGTTGGCGCATAGTAGGCGCATCCGGGAGCTGTGAGGCTGCATTCGCCAGATTGGGTTATTGAATGGCGTTGGGACTACATATAGCGTGGTGTATTCATTGGCTATTTAGAGCGTGCATTGCGACTTGATTTTGATAGAATTCAACAACGCTTTTTATGCAATTGATATTCAATAAAGCCTTCTCACATCGTACACTATCATTCTGCGTCTTATTCCGTGAGACTGTCCTCTGCCGTCTTCGGACTGACGGTGCTACCTTCCTCTAGGGTCTGCCTTACCTGTGCTGCTCGCCTTCTCGCATCAATGTACATCATGAATTCCTGGTATGTTCTCGGCATGACCCTGATGTTCTTTGGCACTGTAAATGTGTAGTTGAATTGACCAGTCGGCTTCGAGCGGCCATGCTCCACATCCCTCACCTTGGAGTCAACGCGGATTTGCACTCGTGTGTATTCCGAGTGTTCGTCAAATCCCTCCCCTGGCGCGCCAATCAGTGGTGGGTCTGTATACACTACCGTTGCCGTGAGGTATAGGATGCTGCCTACAGGCACGGGGTTCTGGAAGGTGGAGGGATCGAGCGACACAAAGGTGGGGCGGGCATGGGCAAAGGCTGCGGCGGTAGTGAAGGCGAGCTCGAAGGTTTGCTTGAGGAGGAAACCGCCAAATATCATAAAGTGGTGGCGATTACGGTATTGAGGCTGCATGATGGTCGCAGTCTGCAATCGGGTTGCATCCATGGGAATTACATCATCGGGTTTACGAAGTTCATCGTATGGGTCTGTATCAATTAGCTTACAGACTCGTATTATTGTTGTTAAGAACATGACATGCCGTGGTACTGCAGTTGCTTTTGCCAGAACGCATGAATTAGATCGCTTTCGAGATCATTCGGCGTATGCTTAAGAAGAGAGGTTTCCCGACGCTCTTTTCGCACTCTCGAATTACGTTCACCCAGAGCGTAGATGCGTTGTTCTTCAGATGTCTCAATCTTTAATGGATTGACATTTACCGGTCTAGTAATGCTGTCAGTCACCAGTTAATACCACAGACGTCGAACATCCTACTTCTTCGTAACGGGATCCAGAGATACCATTGTGAAGGTGCAATTGATGAGGACGTCTTCATCTCTTGTCTTTTCACCCTCTTTGGGTGCCTTTGCAACCTGCATGGTGATTTCTAAGCTGCTCCTACCCGTCGCATATGTAACACGGCCAGACAGCTCCAGATCGCATATCTCTGTTAATGGAGAATGAATGGTGATGCGGTCACAGCTTGCAGTAACGGTGGTAACGTCATCTCCTGTATGCTTGTATCTGTAGGCATGTTTAAGCGAAAGCGATTATTCTGCACGACCATTGTACGCTTACGCGATAATACCCGAAAGTGCATCAAGATCCATGAAAATAGTCCCAAGACGGATGTGGCCCGATGCATTGAGATATGTATCGAGTATCCATGGATCCTGGGCGAGAGGAAGTACAACTGAATGGTAGCTTTCACTCATGCGCTTTGGCGTCAATGTGCGATCTTTGGGCAATTCAGCCTTTTTGGACGGCTCAGAAGGCTGATTGTTCTCTGCTTGTTGTTGTCGTAGAGCCTCTATCCAGGGAGTGCGCACACGCATGGCAGTAAGCTCTCGGAAGACGCCATCGGTGCGTCGCGTCGGGCTACAGTGAAAGGATCTGCAAGATGCTGACAGGATGGCAGATGAGGATGAGGATGAGATGGTGCTGCCAAGTCCTCGGATCTGACTGACGCACTGGAGAGCGTTCCTGGTGAGAACCTTCATGTCGGGATTTGTTGTGGAACTGCGAGGTGAAGAGGCGCATGGGGTGACGTACAGGCTGGCATGAAGTGACACGGCGGTCCCGGGTCTTGGCGCTGAAGGCGATACCGCACAGTGGCCATCCTTCATTCTTCTTGCAAGCTCCGCCTCAATGCTGTCTCAATCCTCTTCGCTCATTCCAACGAGAGCAACACGGGAATAGAATGTCGCGATCCATCGAGCTGGGGCGCGCAGTACTGCATGCACCCACTGCACATCACGAGCTTTGGCTCACAACACTGATCACCGTCTCACCAAAGCGGGACTCACCTTACCTTGCACAGCTCACATCAGTTCAGTGTCTTGAATTCCTTACATCTGGACTATTGTGGGTTGACCGTGGATATGACATGCATGTGGATTTAGAATTGACGGTGAACAACGAGGCGTTGCCCCACAAGCAGCTCCAAACGCTCGCGAACGCTATTCTCCAGGCTCCCGTAGGCCATACTCACATTAGTTCACATCTTTCTGCTAACTGGATTAAGGTATGGCAGCAATTAATGTTAAGACCGAGCCTTCCCAACAATTCCATAACAAACTCGGGAACGGTTCGACTCAATATCAGTCACGCTACTGTCGCTAGAAAGGAGGTGGGACAAAAGCATCACAGGCTGTTTTCAGATGTGCCAGCTACCGATATCAGGCCACCAGATGGTGTTCTTTCTGTGTCACTTCAGTCGGTTCGCATCGGCCTAGACATTCTAGAGACAAGTCCGCGCCGGAAGCTTGTCGTGCCTCGATCGAATTCCTCCTCGGATGAGCGCATTGAAGCCGCATATAAGAATATAATGCTTTTTGATATAGACTCAACTCGAAACGCCCCAAGTCACGATGTACCAAAACCTGTTTTGTTTGGTGCAAGCAGAAAACGAAAACGGTCTGTCGCTAGCATGCCACTGACGCCTCTGGAATTTCCCGGTCAGCATGCTGACGGCGAAGAAAGAGAAAACCAGGTAGACCTAAGTTTCCAGTCACCGCACAGGCTTTCCTCGATGATGCAGTTTCAAGCTGAAGTGCAAACCATGGTCGATAGCGCACTACGTCTCTCTATACGCGGTACTATCTCCAAATATCCCAGTGGTATAAGAGCCAAAGCAAATACATTCCGTCTAGGATTGGCCGATGTAGCCCCTGCGTTATGGAGAAGCGGATACATGGAAGTATGGAGCGCTTCACATCCCTCAGTGTACTGCTAATATTCGAATAGGCTTTGTCTCAGAGAGCCCAACTAATGCCCACGATTACTCAATCACTAGCTCAGACAGGCTTTACAAGAACGACATCTATCTCGCTGAAGTCAAAGATGAAGATCATTAGTAACGCTACTTGTGCGGGTGAACGAGATAATATCCATGGGGCAGAACACGCCATTGGGTCTACCACCGCCCGTATCACGCGATGTGTCGCAAGTAATCTATGGGTGCATTCACAAAAAAGCCTACTTCGCGACCCTACGCCACCGACGTTAGCTTGTATTGGCTCCACTCCAGACGAAGTCTACTCAGACTCAGATGATATATTAGTAGGGAAAGACATCAATTGGGATGAGGACGTATGTGCAGAACACCATGAAGACATGGCCCTTAACAACTCAGGCGAAAGTACTGATGATGGGTGTTTACTGCCTCCCACACCGCGAACAGTGACTGGTGACAATCATCAAGTCCAAACACAGCACCAAATTCTCGCCAAAGGAATCCCAGATTACAGTATTACCCAAATGGAAGAAGAGTTGTTGTTTGATCCACTTTCCTACTAGTTGTCCTCAGGTCTCTACTCCAGTTGCAAGGGCAGATCTAAATGATTATATTTACGAATTCGCAACCTATTGTCGGATGCATTGGCCCTGGATAACAGGTATCTGAACATGGGCGCAGGGTGTCCATACCACGTTCGCCTGGTGTAGCTTTCAAGAACTGCTTATGCATCAACTGGGTGGCTGATGCAGGGTCTTTGCGTGGGCGTGAGAAGAACAGACCCCGCATCCAAACGCAACCTCTGGTTGGGCGACAGCTGCTGATACTTGGCTTTAGTGCACTGTACTAGTATCACGATTGACATGATTAGGTTTACCAGCTTGTTGGAATCTGCTTGATATGCTCCAGAAGTTGTTTCACCTCGGACTTCCTACGTCATACAATCAGGAGTACATATTCAATGCGCCTATTTCTATGCAAAACGGTGTAAATAAGAACAATGTTATGCGCCGCTACCCCTAATACTGCATCGGGCAAGGCAAAACCGACCCTGATCCCATTCCTCTTGGCCTCAATCAGCATCCGAATTGTGTTTTAGCGATCAGAAAAGCATAGATATATCATCGGCAAATGCAGGGCTCTCAAAGCCCGCCCATATGACTGGTGTTTCGCCGCTCAATCCTTGGCGAATACTGGGGAAGTCGTTCCTTGGCAGGTGGCAGGCTGGGAAGGGGGCCTGGATCATGAGCGCCCCAGGCCTCAGTTAGGAAAGGTACATCGGATCCTAACGGTATATATAGAAGATGGCGCTGGTCTAGAGTCTATTCTCTCATCCGCCCCACATACGTCCTCACTATGTAATCATACTAACCTGTGCACGGCACTAATTCCAGGCCCTACACTGACATGGTCCAGGGCTTGTCTCCGGCAGATAGCTGTCAAGGAACTGCGCACCAAAGTTTTCACTCCTAACTGCCACCTTGGGGATGGAACACCCGATATCATATATGTTCTTGGCGGTAAAAAAGAGCTTGGTAAAACGGCTCGCTAATTGGCGGTGACTCCGTCCGATAAAGTTATAAGATAGTTTAAGACTCCCGAACCTTATTCGAGTCTCAGCTCAGATGTCCAACCTCTCAATCCGCGGGCAGAATTCACCGAGACGATCAACACATGCTCGTCAAAGTTTTACGTATCTAGGAATGCTTCACAGTGGCATCACTCATAGCTTGAGGTACTCGGACACATGAAATATCGACAAGGACGCAACACATAGTGGCTCAGCGATAATGATCAATCTGAGTTAGATCCATGGTGTGATCAATACTCGCAAACTAATACCTTTAAACTCCACAACTATTACTAATGACTTCGCCAAGTGTTATCGCACCCACAGGCGCCACATGAGCTCATGTCAACTGGTGACTCTCACCCTTGGTAGCATGGTGTTTTGCTTGAGGAAGCTTGTTGGCCAGCGCTAGGCAGCGGAACAATACTCTCCATTTCAGTACTTTGATTTGACAGGCAAGAAGGCCCTGCACGGCGCACATACCAGACGTGAATTCTATGCAGGGTTTACAAGCTCGTGAATTTCATTATTTTATACGGGTAATGTTCTTAATGATTACCAAGCCACAGGCATAGCGCTCTCACAAGGAGATTTATTAAATTGCAGCGAATCGGTAGATCAAAGGACACCAAACAATAACACTCAGCCAGAATTCTGAGTATCAAAAGGCCAGGAGGCTTTATCCATCCATCGAGCTCTCAGCACTGGGACCCTGTTTCATCTCCCACAGCTGTCACCACCATTTAGCGCATAAGTTGTGGCGTTCGCAACCCGACCTAGCGCCAATTCTCGCAAGGAGTAATTACTGTGGAGCCTTGTGGTCTGTCCCGGGATCCATCCGGCGAGAGATAGTGTCACGAGGTTGTCCTTTGTTGAGAGAGGGGAGACTAAGCTTTTGATTTAATAAAGCGCCAGAGACTTCGTTTGATAGGGTTGATACATTCGAAGTTGCTCACCCATTTCGTATTGATGCGGCTGGCTGGTATAGGGAAGACTGACGTTTGCGATAGATGAGTTTGGTCGAAGGCACACTTTTTGCAAAGCGTGTAGTAGCAGCGTTGCGACTTCGCTTTAGCCCAGGTGCGTGGGTAGTTGTTCTCAATCGATGTGATGTGCTGGAGAGCCATGGTCTGACAATATCCAGATCTACCAGCAAGACGTCTATGCACAGGTGCACTTCCCTCTTCATAAACCACCACGATCCCGTTGCATTTACCATGTTGCGACCAGAGATCCAAGACAAATACCTCATCGGAACCAGACCTCCTATATCCTTCCTCCCGTATCTTGTATTCGCCACCTTTCTTGTCAGCCTGACAGGTACCTTTACCACAATAGAATTACTGCACCGACGAGCCTCTGGATCAGGATGGCGTCCCTGGTACGTACTCAAAATCAAACATCACATTCCGGCGTCTCACATATTACAGGGCGGACATTGCTATTTGCTCAGTAACATTCGGACTAGTCGCAGTCTGGTGCATGCATTTTGTCGGAAACCGTGCAATCATCCTTGGTGACGGCGAGTTAGAGATTCAGCTATACTACAATAAGACATATGCAGTGTTGTCAGCTCTACTACCCATCGTTCCCATCTTTGTAGGTCTCTCGGTCGCGGTCCGGTTTCACGAGCTGGGTCGGCGAGCTATTATTCGATACGGATCGCTTACTGTATGCGGGCTGTGTACAGGTGGGGCCACTATCATGATGAATATTCTGGGAAACATTGGTATTGAGAATTGCAGCATGTCGACGAACTGGGCGAATGTGGTTGGTGCTGCAGCTGTCGCTGTGGTCATATGTTCGGTTGGGTTTGGCCTCTTTTTCTACTGGGGAAAACTATGGATGAACAATATCTGGAGGCGCATTTTTGTGTCCTTTACTCTAGCTGTGGGCATTTGTGGGTGAGTGGTACTGCACACGTATGGTATGACAATCTTTCTGAGATGGTCTAGGATGCACTGGACTGCAACAACAGGCACTTGGTATCAGATCCAGGCCTACCACAATGGCGAGGAAGCCGACCAGAACATAAGCCTCATTGTCGCTTGTTGTCTCGTACGTCACATGCTGTCAACACCAAATCTGCTGCTAACATGGATCAGTTAACAATTTCATGTATTGCATGTGTCATGCTCGGCTTCATCAAACAACGCCAACTGAAAGAGGAAAAGAGCAGGGCACAGCAAGCGGTCCTATGTATTGCCACCTTTGATCCCTCAGGGAAACTGCTGGTCAACAAGACTGGGTTAATGCCCTGCCAGACCATTATGCAGCATTTCAATCGAGGAGCCTTCGACGACGAATTTGACACGTCACATCCTGTTTTTCAATGGATATTTAGGGTTACACGAAACTGGAATGGTATCTCCGATCTCATCCCGTCAATGCGTGAACATTTGCAATTGGCTGGATACCTCGAAGCGACTTCTCCGGGTAACAAAAGACGCAATTCATTGCACGAGACCGATGATGCAACCTCGTCGGCCACGTTCTGCAAATTTTTTTGCGTCACAGCTGATGAGATGGCTACAGCTCTTGATATGGGTCTCGAGAAGCTGGGATGTTTATATGAGGATGTTTTGACTACTGGCACGATGACCAACAACCGCTGCACGTGGACAAGTACACATACAACCAAAACTACTCCAGATGTGGACATGACAACCAACGACCTCGAGTCGGGAAGAGTCGAACCAGTCGTATCTGGAAAGGGACAGATGCTCATACTCTCGAGGAAAGTCGATGCATCAGAAGCACACCGATTACAACAACTGGGCTACAGCTTCGCAGAAATCGAGCAGGTCAGCCATAACATAGCACGCAGCTTGCAGATTCCCTGTGAAGACCTTGAGGATTTTGTCGTCCGCCTGCATGCTTTTAGTGAAAGACAGTACTCTGTTCCGAAGAGCGGCACCTACCTCGCCTCTTTCTTGGTACAACCAAGACCTGGCATGAAAAGTATGGATGTTGTGGTACCGCGGGCGAATTCAGGCCGGCTCCCAATGGTCAAACTTGATGATGATCAACTCGATAGTCATCAACTGGAAATACTCTCAACATTCGACGGGCTCACTTTAGACCAATGCCTGGCGCGGATCAAAGCATCCTTGGAACCGAATACTAGAGTCTCCGCTTTCATGCGCAAATTTGGCTGTCGGATCGAAGCCCTCCTCCGGGAATGCCCTGAAGAGGCTCTACATTTTTCCACGTTCTCGGCACAACAGCTCGACATGGTGAATGGACAAACAAATTTTAGCCGGGCAAAGGTGTTTGCTTTCTGTGCTATCAAAGAAATTTACGTCCAATCGCTGCAAAGCTCCAGTCTCAAGGCGATACCGTTTTCCTTTTTCAAGACATGTCTCAGGTCGCAAACAGGATGCGCAGACCATGCTGTGCTCGTGCAAAGAAACCACGACGAGTTTGGCTATCTCAAGCGAGCGCAATCAGATGCCGAAAGTTCATCTTCTAACCTCAGTTCCAAGTGGCCATGGAGATTTCGCAAAGAGAAATCACTATCCGGCGAGAGAAGCTGGAATGAAGAAACGGACTCTGTGAATAACCTCATCAACCACAGACTGCATACTAGGATTTTCACAGCGGCTTCGGGGCATAGTATGTGGGGCAAAATGGTTACGAGTTCCATTGAGGAAATCAAGTCGCCTAAAAGCAAAACCGGTTTCAAGGCGGAGATGCATAGTATGAAGAAAGAGAATGATAATATGGTGGACCAGGAGAAGCAAACGCTGGCTGATCTGTTGATGACGATTACGACAGCATCCCGCAGCTCACTCGTAATCCACCAATGCGGAACCTGGAACTAAACAGACTTTTGTATACATGTCATTTGTGTTGGGAGCGTTCTATTTGAGAGGTAGATTCCCGACATTTCTTCTTCTGTAGATATACTCAATATATTCAATATGCTATGTAGTGACAAAGGGCAGGATCCACCAGTTTGGGAAATGGCGTGCTCTTTGAGTAAAGGTTGGATAGATCGAGGGGAGTTGAGAGTAGATAATGTAATTGTTCACGAATTCAACATGAGCAGACAAGCGAGGTTCAGAGTAATGATAGGATCACATGACTTGGTGACCCATGCAAACGAATGCGGATGTCCGATAACGCACCGGAGATGGTGGGGGTGGGCTGCTTGGCGTACCTATGACGCTCATCTGAACTTTCTGTGCCCCCCCCCACTCTCGGAGCATCGAAAACATTGACTCGTTCGCATAGCTCAGCGGGAACAGCAGACACAGGCTTACCAAAGCTCTGGATCGTCCCCCCCAAGCTCATAATTGCTCGTCTCTGAAGACTATCGAACACTGCGGTTCGCGCACAACCCCTCGACCATGTCTCCGCCAGCAAACACGCAAACACATAAACTCTCACGACTAGCGACCCTCACACCACCCTCAAACTCGCGAACATGGCAGTCGGCGCCACACCCGTCTCTTCCTATTGTCGCGACTGCCTGCTCAGATCGAAGCGTTCGCGTGTATAGCCTTACGTCCTTTACACTACTCCACTCCATAACCGGAGGCCACAAGCGCAGCGTACGGACAGTATCATGGAAGCCCGGCACACAGGGTCAGAGCGTATTGGCTACAGGTAGCTTCGACTCGAGCGCAGGCATTTGGCGGCGCGAAGAGCAGGGCGGCCTACTCGAAAACGACTTCACGAACCGGCGCATGGGCAACACCGAGGACGATGACGGGGACGACGAAGCAGAAGACTATCAATTCAGCTGCATTCTCGACGGTCACGAGTCTGAGATTAAGTGTCTCTCGTGGAACCCTTCCGGGCAGTACTTAGCCACTTGTTCGCGCGATAAGAGCGTGTGGATATGGGAAGAACTGGAAGACGACAACTTTGAGACAGTGGCCGTGTTGCAAGAGCATGATGGAGACGTCAAGTGCGTGGCATGGCATCCACAGGAGGATCTTCTAGCCAGTGCAAGTTACGATGACACTGTCAGGCTCTACAGGGAAGACGCAGACGATTGGGTGCAGGTCTCCATGATAGATGGGCACAATCAGACGGTATGGTGGGCTGAGTTCGAGGGAAGTGGAATGAGCAAGAAGGGCTGGAGAGCACAGAGAGAAGGGCTATCTGAAGAGCAGACACGGTACATTGAGGATCTTGAGCGCTCGGGGCCACGACTGGCTACATGCTCGGATGACCGCACGGTGAGGATATGGAGGCGGAAGGCAAAGGAGAGGGATGATGATCCGAGCAGCAAGACGGGTATACCAAGCATCATCCGTTCCGCGGCGATTGACGAAGATTGGTATCAGGAGGCCATACTTCCGCAAGTTCACGAGCGCGCCATCTACTCGGTCTCATGGAGCCGCAGGACAGGCATGATTGTCAGCGCTGGTAGCGATGGCAAGATTATCGTGTACAAAGAGCGCTGGAGACAGAATGCTTCGAATACCGCCAATGGCGATCAAATGGAGCTTGGCGCAACACAGGCGCAGCCGCCGATGGAATGGATCGTTGTTGCAGAACTGTTTTCAGCACACGATGTGTTTGAGATCAACCACGTCGCTTGGGCGCGGAGAGCAGACAAGGGCAAGCGGTCTGAAGATGAGGAGGTGGTGCTGAGTACTGGCGATGACGGGGAGGTTCGGGTCTGGACGCTGGACGAGCCGGCTAGGGCAGGAGCCTGAGGCCCAGGCCCGTTACCCGCAAGCAGTCAAGCCCTGTTACCTCGTCTCACCACATCGTATGACCTCATGTGCTCTATTTCTCCCTCTCTTTACTCAAGCTTGCGGGCCTCGTAGCGAGCAGCACATGCATACTTGCGGTCTACGCACCGCAAGTCGAGGTCATGGGCAGCTCCAGACGGCAGTGAGCTTGGGGTGGTGGTTTCGATGGATTCCAAGCCGGCATTGCGTGCCTGTCGAGTCTGGCGCGTTGCGGGCTCTGCTGTAGCGGCCATGGTGTACATCTAGTAAGGGGAGGGAAGAAGGCCAATGTTACGGAATGCAGGAATCAGAATGCGAAATGCCACACGTGGGCGGTCTTTGGCGATTGCTGGTATGCGGTGCTGTGGCGCAGGGGGCGGCGGGTGAACTTTCGTCATGCCAAGAGGGTGATCGCGGTTAGGATCAGGGAAGCGGTGCGAAATTTATGGGAAGCAAAAGATGCGAGGTGTACACTAATCTACGCGTATCCGACGACGCTTATTTGCCCACTGTGTCGTGATTGTGATTGTGCTCACTCTTCTGGCCACCTTGCCTGTCTGTGTTGTTTCTGTGCTCTGCCCTACACCTGGTGAGCCCGGCTGCGTCGCCTTCTCAACACCTCCCTTCTCCACCCTCTAAGCGGTGTCTGGGTAGCGGCCATTGCAGCTCCAGCTTTCGGAATCCGACCCACGTCTTCCGCGTAGCAGGACCGCGCGTTGTCCATCACATAGCTCCTCGGTCTCCTCCACCCCACACCTGCGGTCGCTTCCATCCCAACGCATTTTCGCCAAGAGCGCGTGCTCTGTAAGAAGACAGACGCTGCGCCCGTAGTCGCCCTCCGCTCTCCTTGCTTGGTTCACCGCCTGCACCCATCTGTCACCGCCTATGCCAGCAAAACGAAAGCGAACCACGGCCGTAGACTCCGTCAAGCAAGACGCCATGGACCCCGTCCAGCCTTCTTCCCGCGATGCATCCGACGAGGGCATCGTAGACCCTGTGCTCAAGGCCGTCGCGTCCAAGAAGGAGCGCCAGGCCGACACCAATGGCACGGCCAAGCGAGTACGTGTAGCAGACGGCCCCCAAGACGGCGACAACGACGACGAAGAGCGCGCCAGCAAGAAGAGCCGTCGCACATCGTCGGTAGCATCGTCATCCCCGGACAGCGAGCATGGCGAGGCAGGCGAGGCCGAATCTATGCGCATGCCGCCCCCTCCAAAGGCTGGTCTGGTCGATCCCGTCGGTTACAAGACGAACCCTCCGCCCCAGGGACGGCCGGTCAGGATATACGCAGATGGTGTGTTTGACCTGTTCCATATTGGCCACATGCGTGCGCTCCAACAGGCCAAGACTGCCTTTCCCGATGTCCACCTGGTGGTCGGTGTCACGGGTAACAAGGAAACACATAAGCGCAAGGGTCTGACAGTTTTGTCTGCAAGGGAGCGCGCCGAGAGCGTACGCCATTGCAAGTGGGTTGACGAAGTGATTGAAGACTGCCCGTGGATCGTTACGGCCGAGTTTCTGTTGAAGCACAATATCGACTATGTTGCTCACGACGATCTGCCATACGGGGCAGACGAGGGCGATGACATCTATGGCCCCATCAAGGAGCGAGGCATGTTCCTCGTCACGCAGAGAACAGAGGGCCTCAGCACAACGGGCATTATTACCAAGTAAGCGTCTTTCTACCGTTGGTCGGGAGTCTGCTGACGTATTGTAGGATTGTACGAGATTACGACCAGTACATTGACCGCCAACTGAAGCGCGGAACGTCACGAAAGGAACTCAACGTATCGTGGCTGAAGAAGAACGAGCTCGATGTCAAGCGTACAATGGCGGAGCTGCGCGACAGCATCAAGGCCAACTGGACTACGACGGGCATAGAACTCAGCAGAGATTTCCGCCAATTCTGGCAATCAAGTCGGCCAGGAAGCCCGGCCAGAACTCCTACCAAGGAGCATTCACAAGCTGAAGCCATGGACGTCTCGGGCTCCGCTCGATCGCCCTCGGCACTCTTGCGACTCAGCCATCTGGATATTCCGCGTGCGAACAACCCCTCGAGGGAATCATCCGAGTTCACCGCTGGTTACAACCTTGGTCTGATTGGAGGTGTACGGTCATGGGTACGTGATGATTTGTTTCCATGCGAGAGACGAGTGAGATGCTAACGTCAGACTGCAGATGGCGCGTAGTCGTCGCAATTTGAACGACAGCCGGCCGCAAAGCCCTATTGACGACAGCTCAGACGAGCAAGAGACCAAGAGCTCGCATGAAACCCCACGTGGACGCACCGGCAAGCAAAGCAAGAGCGAGCCATCTGTGGAAACCGCTGCTTAGGAAGCGTTTACGTGGTACTTGTACTAGATGACTGTCGCCTGCCTTGCATTTTTGTCATTTCCTTGTTATTACTGCTTATCCTAATATGACGCTGTTCCCACGCGACCAAGGACGCTTTGTTTTTTCTTGTTGCGCACTACTAACCAATGAATGCGTGTCTAGCCGCGTCAAACAGATTGGGCATTTTCCACCAGACTGATGGATGGCTTGTTAGTGCTCTCTTGGCTGCTAAGGCAGACAACGGATTCACGTTGCAAGCGTGTGTTTGGCTTACTTTTTTTTTTCTCGCTTGGTTTGATGGCTGATGCTGTTGGAAGTCGGAAATAGGTATCGTGTTCGGTACATGGACGGTTGTGGGAGATGTGACCAAAGAAGCCAGTATACTGTTAGCGAAGCGCTAGCTATGTAGATGTGCATGTGTGTGCAACACCATGTGCTCAAGCCAGTACGGCTGTATCTACAAGAACCGCACCTCGTTACATGCCTCTAGCGCAATGAGCTTGTTCAAACATGTCCTATCAACACGTGATACTAACACGATAAGGTTATACTCCAAACAGAAAGAGTTGTACGCTACACTGCGCCCGCACCAATCTACCACCACCCTGCTGGAGACCCCGAACAAGGCGACTCAAACCCAAACCCTTGTTCGGCTTTGTTCACTCATGGCAATCACCAGGGGGCTCAAGGAGACGGGAGGGGAAGGGGAAAGCAACAGCACGGAGTTGCTAGTCTGATTGCCCTTGCCTGATTGCACCTGGACGGGGAAGTAGCAAAGGCAAATACACGGTATAGCTGAAAGAAGCGATTGGAGGCATATATGGGGCGGGATGCGAATACCATAGTCCATGATGACGGCCATTGCAGCAGACAAGACAGTGGAGACGAAATCGGAATCCTCCTTTGCCCATTCATTCGCTGCACAACACTCGTCGTCGTCGCCGTCGTCGCCGTCGTCGTCATACAAGAGCAGTATATCCAAGGTACGGGGAGGAAAGAGGCAAAGATGTGCACGGCCTTCTTCACCATCTCTCACCACTGCGTCTGCCCGCCAACCCCCGTCTACCCGTACGTCCGCCTCTGCAGCAAAGCCACGCAGCACCGCCCCGCCCGAGCGTGTGCGGTGGGCAGTCGCATGAGCCAGACGGTGTGGGCGCGGGGACGCTGTGCGTGGTGCGTGGGCTGCCAAGGTGAAGCGTTGAGGCGGGAGAGGAGGGAGCGTGTGAGGAGGGGTGGGGGGTAGAGAGCGGTGATAGGGCAAGTGGATGATGGAGGGGATAGGGTAGGGGTTGTAAGGAGGAATTTGTGGGGATTTGGACGGGATTCGAGAAGGGGGGGGTGGGGGGGGTAGAAATATGCATGTGGTTCTCTTTTGCGAGGTTGGGTGGGGGTGTTGGTTGCAGGAAGGAGGGGTGGGAGAGA